>LPNX011230001.1:461823-480142 GCA_001517045.1 Pseudotsuga menziesii
CGGTTTATTTCACTGTTTAGTGGACATAAACCTTGTTTTAGGGCCCCCATCTTATATATATTAGTATAGACTTATTTTTCTGCTGTTCTAACATTATTTAGGTGGCTGAAAACTCAGTTTTCAGCCCTCTAAACATCTCTGTTTTTTCAGTTTTCAGCCCTCTAAACATCTCTGTTTTTTTAGAATTTCAATTCGGCCATATCTGTTTTTGTGTTCTGAAACTGGGTTTTATTCACTGTATAGTGAATATAACCCTTGTTTTAGGGCCCCCATATGTTATATATTAGTTAAAGGCTTTAAATTTACTGTTTTAGTAGTATTTAGGTGACTGGAAACTCAGTTTCCAGTCAGTCTGTGAGCTCTATGCAAAAATAGCTCTGTCTCAAATACTTGTGGTATCAATTGATCCGCATCTACGGTGAATGAAGTCGGTCTGAATTGGTTTACCCAATATCTCGAGCCGAACGCAAGTTCCTTTGGGATTAACTTATTGCATACCTCTTTGACAAATATTATTCATATTTCTGTCATACTTTCGCTCAGAATTTTTTATGAAAAAATTGTAAACTTTGTACTAACATTGTAACAATAGATTTTTATTTATTTCATGTGATTTGCAGCGAAAATAGTTCGCTGGTTTTTGACAGGTAGTGCAGGTTTAAAGGAGATTTGCTGTCCAAAAGGGCACAGAAATATCTCAACCCTCAACCAGTTCAAGGGGGATCCAAACTCTCAACTTTTCTGTTATTGTAAGCCCCAAAGAGAGTCTCTTGGGGTATTTTCTGAAGCTTTGTAAAGCATTTGTATTCTGTAACAGTTCTATTTCTTTTACCCACCTATCTTTGTGACAGACCACCATCTCTGTCATAAAGATTGAAGTGAGGTTAGTGTACTATTTATTTCTGTTTACTGATTTATTTGTTCGCCCACCTATCTCTGTTACAGACCATCATCTCTGTAACAGAGATTGTTGTGAGGTTAGTTTAATTAGTTTCCTTTCCACCTACCTATCTCTGTGACAGACCACCATCTCTGTCACAGAGATTGCTGTGAGGTTAAGCATTGTTAAGTTACAGTTTCTTTTCAAGTTCAGCTCTTTCATTTACTGTTTAAAAAGAGGAAGTAATCATACAACCCAACCAACCTGTGTATCCTCTATCCACTTGTCATCTCCCTTTAGGGAATTCAAGTTGGATATGAAAAACAGGGTAAGTGGGGGCTTAGGTAATTAGAACAACAATTTACTACAATCTTCAACACACATTACTTTCAGTCCAAGATCGAATACCAGCACCTCCCATAAGGGACATCGCTTGGTGATCTTGTTGATATCTGTAAAATTTACATTTGCATCTTAATCACCCAAGATTTAAAATCAACCCATAAAATTAACCAACCAAGCTTCTCTATCTCCTGCTCCTCTACTCGGTTATCACCCTCCGGGGTACTCCGAGATACGACCAGGGGAAAAGGAAGTCGTAGTCTAATAGGCATCCATCTAGAGACTTTTGAATCGATTAAAAACAGTGACTCGAAAGCTGCAAGGGGTAGCAGGCTGGGGACAGTCTCTAGGCGCATCGACGTCCTCCTTGTGAGCACCGAGCCATTGGGGATTGACCTGTGAGCTAGGGGTGGGCTTTGCTCCCACCTGTTGAGCGCAACAGCAATCTTTCTTCGGTTTGAGAAGAACTAGATCGGGGTAGTCACACCACCGGTTCTAAAACATAACCAAAGATTCCAACTCTAATAAAATTTACTAAAATTTACCAAGAGACACTGCAAAACATCCTACAAACATTGGTCACTACTATTTTGCCTTGCTGTTCAAGGTTTCACTACAAGCACTTTCATTTCATTTTACTGCAAGCACTCCAACAAATTTACTTTTAGTCTCATTTACTTTCAGCTCAATATTTGTTCATGCAGTGAAGGTTCAATATCCGTTTAAAGTGCTTCAAGTAAATCAAGCTTAAAGTTTTTCTTTCCTTTACTTACTGTGGGTCAACAATTTCCATTTAGAGTTTTCTTCTGCTTCCTTTGGATCATAACTTGTAAATCTTGTATATTGGTTGATGTTGGTGAATTTAGATCAATTGTATATTGCTTAACATCTTGATCCATTATTTATTTGTTCATTCATTTTGTTGTACAAAGCTGTAGTTTAATTTTAATTGAAGTCTCAAATTCATTTGTAAAAATTAAAGTTGCATTTTCTGACTCCATTCTTTAGGCACTGGTTTTCAAATAAAAAGACTGACTGTCATTTAAATCCTGCATATTGCATTTGTTTGACTGTCATCTCCTAGAACCTTAGCCTGAGCCTTAATAAAAGATCCCTTTAATTAATTTGTAATTGATTAAAAAATCTGGAACTTAGTTTTCCTATAGGGACTACCCCCCTTGGCTCTGTTGGGATCTTGCCTAAACGGAGGAGCTGTAGACTGTGGTGACAGTGGTCCCCAGCTCTCGCTTGCCCCCAAGGACACACATAGCAGGTTGTGACTTTCCTGCGTCTTAAAGTGTGAATTAGGTGGCAACAGTCCCAAACAAAGAACCCCAGGAGACTGCTGGGGGTCCTAGGGTACTTTCTAGGGTCTTACTCTGCCCTAGTTAACTGACTAGGGTATCATTCTCCCTAAGAATGGGTCTCACAGCTACAAACATCTTGGTCACTGACCAAGTGCCTCCATTCTTAAAGAATGGCTCTCAGCGCCAAGCTGAGCTTCAATCCCAGACTGGATTAAGTTGATCAACTCCTTGGTCCTTGACCAGGTCCTCCATTCTCCCGAAGAATGGCTCTCGATGCTGCTTTATCTTTAACAAATTTTGCTCTATTTGAGTATACCATACAACTGTTAGTTTCAACAGCTTGTGGAGGTTTCCATGTAAGTTTTGATGCGTTAATGAAAAGCTGATTCAAATGAGTAAATTGTCTATGTACTGTGTTTATACTTCCACTGTTCATTTTCCAGCTATATGTGTGCATACTGCTATGGGAAGAATTTAATTTATGCAAATTAAATAACTTAATTATTTGAGAACATAAGGAGAGCATTCACCTAGGGTTAGGAAAATTTCCAGTAGCTAGTATTTTTGTCCATGTTGGGAACTACCAAACATGTCTTTATTTAGCACATCTACTATGCAAGGGACCAAATGCCAACAGTGTATGCTTTTGCTAGGCACATGAAACAAGGCAAGGGACCTTATCGTGGTACTACACAGTTATCATGGTACTGCACAGTCCCATTGACCTACTTTTGTGGTCATTTGTTGGACATTAACAAAAATCATCTTATCTTATCTAATCAGTAGTATAAAATTCTCGAACCTCTTATATTATGCTAACTAGGCAAATTTACAAGGGGAGATGTCATGACATTGGTTAAATTCTTCCTTCTCCAAATGCATACTTTAAAGAAGATGGAGAGATCTTAGAGAATAATTTTGTGAGGAACAAGAAAATACAATTGCAACAGTAGCAAATATATCTATATCTATCTATCTATATATATGCAATCAAAGGCTGATGGGATAGTGTCATGTTTGTAGATTGAATCAGATTTTTCCAATTTGAAGGTGGTTCTATCTCTTTTTGCATAAAGACATATGAAGGTATAGGCTTTGTTTAACCTCCTTTCTATCTAATTTATCATAAGTTATAGCATGTGAAAGAAGGCAATCTCTGTTAATGAAAGTCACACATCAATATGTTTTTGTCAACTTTTTTTATTTGTGCCCCCAAGTCAATATTAAGGGAGGATGTTGCAGATTTAATTTCTATGCTTGACTCGTGCTCTGATGGCTCTTATATGTTATGCATTATACACCCTTAGTGGTCAGCTGTGGACCACATTGGTGTGAGTGGGTGCTCCCTGGGGGCACCCCGCTTCAGCTTAGGGCCCTCATAAGTAACCATAAGGAGACCTAAGCCTCACTTGTATTTGGCTCACTTGAGCAAACATATCATTATTGATATTATCTTAAGGGTTATTTATGGTACCTGAACTATTCTTGTGTATTGGATTATCTTTATATTTGATGATTATTTAGTGAATTAGGTTTACTATGTTTAATCACACATTAATTAATGTTCCTCCTACCATCCCTAACAGAAACATGGCCCTTTTTGTTTTTTCTAAGTCACTTGGAAGACAAGTCCCATGATCTGTTTATTTTGCATTTGAGGACTAATCATGACACTTGATTTACTTTGCAAAAGTTGAGAGTCATTGGCAACTTCTCTGCTAGCTAAAATATGACAGCTAGGGCTTCTTGTGGAGTTTACTTGCAGTATTTCAGCGTTTATACTTTTTATACATGGCTGGATACAAGCATGAGTTAGTAGCTGCAGCTCAAATGGCTGGAAAACGATTAGTAAGTTTATCGAGTCTATGTCCTTATTTTGTATTTCTATTTTGTTATACTGCAATGAGAGAAAGAAAAAGAAACTGATTACTTTGTCTTGACTCTCTGGTTGTTGAGTTATGTTTGAATCCCACAGACAGACACTGCAAAAAGTAGTGTGCCTTTGGATGCAGTCACGATCCTGGGAAATTCAGTATGCAATGAATGCTCAAAATATGGAGATTTTGAGAAGGGGAGCTTCTATCAGGGCATGCAGGACTTTTTGGCAAAATCAAGAATGACGAAAGATCACTATGACAGAGAGTCAGTTGTTCATGATGTTTATTATGCGGTATTGATTGCAGCTGAGGTGAATAAATTTGACATTGACCAAGTCTGTCAACTATAGTATAGAAACAATTCTTCTTTTTTAGCATATGCAAACAATATATTCCATTCGCTATTCTTATTCCTATTGAAATCCACTGCCTATTGACAAGAAATGTCGGAGCATATGTGGGCATTTTAAGAAGATAGGGAAAAGTATAATCCATAGACTTCAGTAACTGTTAAAATTTGATGATTATTATGCACCATCTAGTAGAGTTATAAGTATTAAGCTGTGTAATGTGATTTAGTAATGTTATCTTGTTTGTAATCAGAAATTTGGAACAGAGGGACAAGCATTAGAGCAAACATTCAAGGATGCTGCCTCTCGTATAATTGGAAGTGCAATGCATATAACAGATGCCAATATTGACCCCAGGTAATTCTCATTTCAAGTGCCTGTATAACACCCTGAATGAATTGAATATCAGCTCTAGTATTGTAGTCTCCTATATAAATTTACTAGATGTAAGTCTTCCTTATATGTCTTATGTTGTCTTATTATTTATATTTGGGTGAGGTTTCAGTTTTGTTGCTTCTTTTTGCAAACTTAGCTTTCAGAAAAGTTGCCTGGGGCATGATTTTAGAGTTGTAGGTTCTAATTGTTCCTTTTCTTTCCGGTTTAAGAAGATAGAAGGATAGAGAGACATAGATTGCATTATTGAGTCAAAATGTTTTCCTTGGGAGTAAATGAAGTTGCGTGTTGTTTCCTATCTTGGTTGGGGTGACTTTATTTCTTGTGTTGTGACACGCTTATATAAAATGTAGTTGTTGAACTCTCAACCCTTTTGTTCCTTTTTGGGTGCCTCTTAATAAAGTTCTTCCAACATCCTTTTAACCATTTTCTTACTCATGAACACATAAGTTTGATCTGGAGACTCTTCCTTTTGCAAACCTTACTAAATAGGGTTGCAGGCATTCTGAGGCCCAACTTGTTGCATACCCAGACCCAGTGGTTGGGTGTCAATTTCAAAATTCTTTCCTTCCATTGCCACCTGTTTTACCGGCAAAGCACAGTTTGGCTTGGGAAGGAAATAATTTAATAAATGATTTACTGATGCATACTATGGTGGAAATAATGTATAGTAAATACTAATTACACTCGGAATTACAATTTTTGCAGATTTCATTCATTACTTCCATTCATACATCCTTTACATGCAACATGCCTACCATGTTGAGACAACTAAATCAAGTTAATCATAGCAGATTGTTTTTTACCCAACTGCACTAACAGATTCAGCAACAAAGACAATTCCTCTTATATAAATGGCACTTACCAATGAGTTAACTAAACACAGGGACAAGCATTCATACCATCTAGGTATACTAGAAATTATTTGTAAACCTTATAAATCTTTCCTAATTTATTCGTTGCATTTATATAATTCATAACAGAGATGAATAACATAAGGAATATTAACAAGTAACTACCAACCAGATTAGACACTTATCTTTTCTAGAAGTCATCACCAACTGGGTGCAAGCAAATGCTTTTCGACACAACCATAGGCACTCTGATGCAAATGCCACCTCCAAGTCGGGGCTATGAGTCTACAGAGGTGAATTGCTACAAGTTAATTCTGAACTCTTTCACATAGGTCAACCTAAAAATCACAGATAGGGAAAATAACTCTAGTTCCTCTAGGCACAATGATCCATCTTCAACCAGCTACACTCTTCTCTCTCTGTCATACACAACACCAGGAAATGAGTTCCTTTCTCTGCAATGCTGCCCCGCAGGCAACACCGTTTTCCTCTAGTGGCTCTAGTGTAGGCAAGATAATCTCTTTTGCTGGGAAGTTGGAACTATGGAGTTCCAACTGCTAGCAATGGCTGATCTTTCTCCAATATTCACAGGTGTTTTTGGTCATGGTTATAACTTTTAACATAAGTATGTAGCATCTCTGAAAGGAAATGCATAGGAACAACCAGGTGTGAGTAGAATGGGATCCAAGAAAAATGAATGAACTATGGAAGAGTTAGCCTTGCATGGTGAAAATAAAATGTTATATTCTGTGCATGCATTGGCACCATTGCCTTCGCAAGAAGCCTGTGTATTTTCACTGGGATAGCTAATTCCAAAAGTTAGTAAATAATAAATTGACATAGATAAAAGTTGGAGAGCTCAGGATAAAAGCTGGGCAACAATAAAATATGATTATTTTTCATTTAGCACCCCTAAGTTCCTTCTCTTACTATCTCATGGACTCATAGCACCTTTATATTCACTTGTGATCCTTCAGTGATTTTATTAATATGATCAAAATGTACCCACATACAAAACCAAAATACACCATGGGAATTGTTATCCACCTGGCGAATAGTCAGTCTATCAAGTCATGCTTCAAACATAAAATCACATGTCTAGGATCTAGCCAAGTTTCATTAAATAGATACATGCATTACTATAGGGGTCAAAATCTGAGCATTATATTCCCCCCCTCAAATTAGCACCAGCTTTGGTGTAATATCAAAATTAAAACATAAATGGGTATGTCTCCCACATAACACCCTCCAGCTCTGACGTCACCTCATTGAGACTATATTGTGCTTGTTGGACCTTTACCTGCGTTTAACAGAGACTCACATTGTGAGCTATTATGTTAGCAGGCATTGCAAGCCTACATGCAATTGGCCCTATTTTATCAAGGACTTCAAAAGTTCCACAATATCTTGGTGCAAGCTTGGCACAACTTCCAAGCTTAAGTGAGCTTTTCCTCAATCTCACTCTAAGAAACACATGATCACCAACTCCAAATTCTTTGTGTACTTTACTCTTATTTGGATATCTTTTTTACCTATCTTATATCTTATGCTGCTTTTAATTTTGCTTGATTCTTTCATTTCCTTGAGAAATTCTAGCCGAAGTATAACTTGGTTAGTTGGGTTATCACAGGTTATTGGGGTGTTGTGTTTTCTGAATATAAACTTTAAAGATTCAAATGGACTCATCCCCAAAGAGGCATGATGCCTGTTGCTGTATGCAAACTCCACCAAATATAAATACACATTCCACCTGGACAGCATGTCCATCACATACATCTGTATTTTATCTTCTATTACTTTTCAACTCTTTTTGTTTGTCCATTGGTCTATGGATGATATGTCTTACTAAAATTCAGATTTGTGACTGTTACCACCTGATCTCTCACCTAAGGTGTAAAGTTTTCACTAAGTGATAATTTAAGTGGAACTTGGAAGAGCTACCACTGTCACCTTAATATCCTCTTCCCTCGCTTTAGGATGTCAGATTACCAAAACTAGGGGGTCTTTTCTATCTTCACTAAGTCCAAGAATATATGATGGATGCAAAAGGGTTTATGGACTTAATTATAAATCTGTGTTTTTTAAAGGTGATTCTGTTGATATTGTTGATGTTTTTCTAGTTAGCAGCATTGGGCAGACATTCTCCCAGATTGGTCATGCTGATTTGACCAAGTGGGGGTGATATATTCACTCATTGGGCCATGCTGATTTGGCTAGTGGTGAATGTCCTAGGCGCAGTCTTTCTCCCAGTTTTAGCCATGCCGATTTGGCTAGGGACGAAAGGCTCGAGGTGCTCTCACATTGCCTGCTCCAGGATGGAGTGATCTATTTTATATAGAGCAGGTTTGACTTGTTTACAAGCCTAGTCTAATGTTGAAGATGTAGGCTCAAGAGACCTCTTGTGATGAGGGGCTTCTCGGTGGGTCTACTCAACATTAGAGCTCTATATGAATAGATGTGCATTTGAGGAGAAGAATAGCATCAACAAGGCTCATTGACAACTTTTCTAGAAAAGAAGAAATGCCAAGAAGACAAGTCAAACCATTGAAGAAGTCCCGAAAAACATTAAAGAAACCCCAGGAAATATTGAATACAAAAAGTACAAGTAGACCCTAGAAGAAAAGTACAAGTCGGCCCCAAAAGTGAAATGAAGGTCACTTTAAGTGTATAAATGAGTGGTCAAACATTTCATTTTATCAACACAATGCATCATCTCTTCTCAGCTCTTCTAGTGCGTAGATTTCAAGGAGGCCTAGCGAAGGTACAAGGAGCATCTTGTTGAAGGTTCTTATCATCTCCAAAGTTTTGCTATCTTGATCTAGGGTTTCTTCATGAAGGGCACACTCTCTATGTGCCAGGGTTTTCCTTCATGATGGTAATGTACTTGTAATATTGCACCGGTTTCTTGTAAGAAAAGTTGGCTGGGTTTTCTCCCAAGTTTGGGTTTCCCAAGGTAAGATTTTTGTGTCTACTGTGCTTGGCTATCCTTCTATGATCTTTTGTTTCCGTTGCAATTTAAAGTTGAAATTTTCAGTGCGTAATTAATCAATGAAAACAGTGGGATGAAATTACTGTTTGAGATCATTAGGAAGTAATTATTAGATCTGAAAATTGTATTTCTACAGCTATAAGACAAAATTCAACAGATATGAGTTTCAGAATTATGGGACAGAATTGAAGTTGCAGAAATATTGACAAAAAATCAGACTTTGGCCAAACACTTAGTTAAACCCAGATTTCAGACTTTACTGTCATTAAGTAAAAAATACTTCACATGCATAAAACCCAACAACCTTGAAGCTGAAACACTGAAAAACTAAGTCTGTAGCAGCGGAAATACACATAAAAAACAGCAGATTGATAAACCCATAAAATAGTAGATTTTTGGTCAATGTGACCCTGGAAAAACCAGTCCAAGAGAATTTTATCGCAGCATTTATCAGGCAGAAAAATTATTTACAGCAACATTTATTTCAGCATTAATGATTGTACCAGATTTCTCGAATTTCGTGCCCACTTCAATTTCTGTGCCCACCTCGATTTTCGTGCCACCAGCAGAATGTACGGACTGCACATAATAGTATAGACTGTACGAACTGTACGGATTTATGTGCTTGAAAATATTTTTTTCACTTCTCGAAAATCGTGCCCAAAAATTTTTCCTCGAAAAATGTGCCTTTGCTGTACCGTACGGACTGTACGGAACAATACAACTCAACAGAAACTAAATGCCTTGAAAACTACCCAGCTCCTTGGGATTCGTGCCCTCTTGAGAAAAAAAATTCTTTCCTTGGGATTCGTGCCCACTTGAGAAAAATTGCAGCTCCCTCTCTCTGCAAATAACTCAACCAAATGCTCACTCTTGGAAATGCTTTTCTTCAACTTGTCTTGCACACTACCCTAGGCTCTCTCTTATAATTTGAGTGACTTTTCACCTTCCCAATCCCTAAATCCAAAGGCCAAGATTAAATCTTGCCTTTTCAAGATCAAGGGTTGAGAAACTTTGCCCCCAAAAGTGGTTACATTTAATTTTAATAAAGTCACATTTACTTTATGAACTAAGTGCACTTTATCATAAAGTCACTTTATAAAATTAAAATAAGGGAATACTTTATAAAAAGTCCCATTTACATAAGAGTTACTTTAAACTTTATAAAACAACATTACAAAGTAAAGTAGCCTAGCTAGTGCATGGTCACTTCCGCATACAAGACAAAAACATGCGGAGTGCCTCTAGAGCTAAATCTCTAACACTCCCTCTTAGTGAGGGAGGTACTCACTGCCATCATCAACAGGTCCCGTCCTCAAATCCATCACACTGTTTGCTGTAGGAGCTCCCTCTGAACCTGGAACCAATGCTACAACCTGCATTGAACTCGAATTTGAAGACAACCTTCTGGCAGCCACCCTGAACCCTGAGCTCCTAGGAGAATCAAATCCCCACTCTTGAGCATTGGTCCGCTCATGCTGGCTGAGCCTCTTGCTAGTACTCAGAAGAGGCTCCCTCTCTTCCATCGAAACTCAAGACTGTACCCTTGGCGCCACTGCAGCCTCAGGAGCCTCTTGCTCCTCGTCCGAATCATCAACCGTGGGCTGTGCACTGAACTTGTACAGCTCACCGAACCGATCACCAATCAACTGTGGATCAATTAGTCTTGCTTTCTCCGAGTATATATAAAGTTTAAACATGTCCCAGATCATCTCTATCTGGAAAAATGTACACATGTCCGCTCCGGAACAATGTCGAATACCCTGCATCTTTCAGGGCTGAGATCGAGAGCAAGTTTACCCTCATCCCTGGAACAAAGAGGACCCCATCCTGATCAAGGTATCCTCCATGACTAAGTTGGAATCTAACTTTTCCAACTCCTCGCACAGCACGTGCATGTCTCCCTTCTGACTGAACGAACCGATCAGGACTAGTCTCAGCAATGATACAGAATATATGCCATATTCCAGTCATATGGCGTGAGGCTCCACTGTCAATATACCAAGTACCATTCTGAACTACTCCATTACTGTCGGCACTAGAAATAAGGGAGAACAACAAAAATTCCTTCTCGAATCTTCTCGCAAAGTCCGCTTCCTCTGCTGTAGCTGCAACAAATGTATCTTCTTCCTTCTTCTTCTTCTTCTTAGGACACTGAGAACCATAGTGTCCATACTGGTTGCAAGCAAAACATCAAACTTTGCTCAAGTCCTTCTTGGACTTCTTCTTGCTCTTAGCAGAAAGAGCAACATTCTCTTCACTAGCACCCTCCTTCTGTCCACTGCCTTGAGATCCTTCCTGAATCTCCTCTTGAGTGAAATCATCCCATAATCTGCTCCAATATGGAAGGTTTTCTCGAGCAACCACACACTTCACAAAGACTTCCCATTCCTTAGTGAATCCTTTCAAGGTTATCCGCACTAACTCAGAATCAGAGATGACTTCTCCAACTGCAGCAAGCTCATCTTTCACTTGGGCCACCCGGGTAAGAAAAGATGCTACACCCTCACCCTTGGCCGTCTTAGTTCCCTGCAATTTTTCCTTGAGAGCCATTATCCGGTTCTCATTTTTAGCCTCATACAAGCCTTTCGATGTATTCCACATTTCATAAGCAATCTTCTTCTCAGCTACGCGTGGAATAAGGTGGTCCCTAATACCATCCAAAATCAATCTTTGGGCTTTGGCCTCTTTTACCTCACGAATATCCAAAGCAATAGGATCAGATGCAGGAGGAGTTACTGCGGTGCTAACTATGGTCCATAGTCGGTTTTCTTTGAGAACAGCAGTCATCCTGACTTTCCACTGCAAGTAGTTGGACATACCATCCTATCGATCCTCATATCTAATGCATGCAGCCATGTCTGCTATCAAAGAAAAAATAGACCAACAAAAGAACAATACCTTCACTCTTCCCCACCACCTGCAAGTCACATCCAAATAAGGTTTTTCCAACACACAAGTTGTTAAAAAGCACAGCAATAACCCTTGTCCAACAACTCAACACTACCTCTGTCCCCACAATCAGCTGTAAACTCAGAGCCTCAACTCTAATACCATGTAGAAATATTGACAAAAATCAGACTTTTGCTACACTTAGTTAAACCCAGATTTCAGACTTTACTGTCATTAAGTAAAAAAATACTTAACATGCATAAAACCCAACAACCTTGAAGCTAAAACACTGAAAAACTAAGTCTATAGCAGCGAAAATACACATAAAAAACAACAAACTGATAAACCCATAAAACAGTAGATTTTTGGTCAATGTGACCCTGGAAAAATCCCACCCCGGGGAAAACCAGTCCAAGAGAATTTTATTGCTGCATTTATCAGGCAGAAAATTTTTTACAACATTTATTTCAGCATTAATGACTGTACCAGATTTCTCGATTTTCGTGCCCACCTTGATTTCCGTGCCACCAACAGAATGTATGGAATGTACAAACCGGTATGGACTGTACGAATTTCTGTGCTTGAATTTTTTTTCACTTCTCGAAAACCGTGCCCAAAAATTTTTCCTCGAAAAATGTGCCTTTGCTGTACCGTACGAACTGTACGAAACAATACAACTCAGCAGAAACTAAATGCCTTGAAAACTGCCCAGCTCCTTGGGATTTGTGCCCTCTTGAGGAAAAAAAATTCTCTTCTTGGGATTCGTGCCCACTTGAGAAAAATTGCAGCTCCCTCTCTCTCTGCAAATAACTCAGCCAAATGCTTTCCTTCAACTTGTTTTGCACACTACCCTAGGCTCTCTCTTATAATTTGAGAGTGACTTTTCCCCTTCCCAATCCCTAAATCCAAAGGCCAAGATTAAATCTTGCATTTTCAAGATCAAGGGTTGAGAAACTTTCCCCCCAAAAGTGGTTACATTTAATTTTAATAAAGTCACATTTACTTTATGAACTAAGTGCACTTTATCATAAAGTCACTTTATAAAATTAAAACAAGGGAATGCTTTATAAAAAGTCCCATTTACATAAGAGTCACTTTAAACTTTATAAAACAACATTACAAAGTAAAGTAGCCTAGCTAGTGCATGGTCACTTCCGCAGACAAGACAAAAACATGCGGAGTGCCTCCAGAGCTAAATCTGTAACAGAAGTATGATATAAAATAAAGTTATCTAGTGCATTTAACAAACTTAAAAGCAGATTTAAGTATAAAAATTGAATACTCTCAAGATCTTCTTTGCTATACTGAAAACATATTTTCTAGGCCTAACTAAATTTGATTGAAAGATCTTTTAATGGTTGAGCATACAAATTTAATTACTAGAATTTACAGTCTAATTTAAGAAGTGGGTATTAAAGCTCCTTTAGATTGAATTCAAACAAATCTTGAGTGTGATAGGTGTTACCTCAAAATCTAGCACCCTTCAACTAGGCAACTAGGACTGGTGCTAAAGATTGACAACCTTTTGGGAGATGCACCCAATGTCACCGCTATGCAATCTCCCCTTGTTTTAGGCCTGCTCCTTGGGCCATGGGAGGCTTCCCAAGCAAGGTAAGAATAGTCCTGTAAGATGTACGATGGAAACAACTCTATCCCTACGAGACCTTCCCATTGTTAGTAGACCAATGCCTTATTGGAGTTAGCAAGATATTTAATAATTACCTTATGACTTGGAAGGTTTAAGAGCAATAGAACTTAATGTTGTTCAATTATCAATGTAAATAAATTTTCTGCAGTAAAACCAACAACTTAAAATAGGAGGAAAACTCAAAACCAACTGTGTAATTATTCCGAAAAATACCTCTCGACAATCAACAACCTGAGGAGACTCAATCCTCCCTAGGGTGCATTTGTTCTGACAGATGATTTCTGTGTTTTGGGACTGATTTCAACTTCAGGTCTGCAATTTTCTGCAGCAAGGGTTAATAGTGGATTTGGAATTCCAAAACCCCCTAGGGACACCCTAGATGACATGGAGATGAGCTAGGAACCTTTTCCAACCACTAGAATTTGGCCTTCTTGACAAAATGGACCTGTAAAACCACTGTACCAGATTTGCAATAACACTTAGAGGTTGACATCACCCTCCCTAGGGTTGATGCCACCCTAACTTAGGGTTTTTTAGCTATAAAACAAACTTTTTATGGATTTTTCACATTTTTAATGGATTTTTCAATGGTAAAATCAGTTCAGAAATTTATAGCAGCAGTAACAATTACATAGAATAAATAAGTGAAATTCTTTCAACAACAAAAATAAATATTTTTTGGATTTTTCACAAAAATAATTTATTTTTAGGAATTGTTATATTTTTTGATTTTTTTTGTATTTTTGCAATATATAGTACAAGGAATTTGATAAAAAAGGTTTTGGTGAAGATCTAGGTCTTATTCTTTTTGGGCATTGAGAAATCGGGATAAATGTTACTCCTAAGAATTGGCAATCCAATATTTGTATGAACTAGGGTAAAACCAAGAAACCCTAGGTTGTGTTGGCTTTGACTTAATTAGAGGAATGAAAGATGCCAAGGCCCAATCACAAGAGAGACCTTTTAAGAGGGACGTCTCACTTACAAGACTATACTATTATGCATAAAGTCCCTAAGTTAATCTTACCTTGGATGCCTCTAGTAGTGCAAGACAAGAAATTCAAAGATCTTACCACAATTGAGGAAGATAAGATAAGATAAGATAATTTTATTAATGTCTGACTAATGACCACCAAGTAGGTCAACGAGATTGTCGGTTACAATGATGTCTGTGCTATGCGGGAGGACCAACCGGTCCCCTTTTAAAAGGAATACAAAGCAGAAAAATAAAATGAACACTGCGAGCTAGGTTGAAGTATGAGAGAGCTCTAGCCCCAATCTCGACTTTCGAACTCTGCACTAGGACAGAGATGCTCTGGTGGAGAAGATCCTGGAGCCGAGAGGACCAAGGAAGGTCTACTCCTCCTAACATCTGAGGCTGAGAGAAGAGAACTGAGAAAAATTTAGTAATGTTTGCTGGCCCGAAGAAGAGCTAGCGGGTATGGGCTGCCTGCTGCGGTGCTGCTGGTAAGGTTTGGAGGACCTAGTTCGTCTCTCCAGGAGAGACCTGGGATGAACTTGTTGTTGAGGTCTTGTGGGTCGGGAACCACAGACCCTCACTGATCTGGAGACTAGATCGATATCTAAGTCGGTAGGTCTCTTGGTGCCCCTGACTGGTGGTAGCACGCTGAAGAATGCCGTAATCCTTTGTGTGGTGTCGGGCCTGGTGGGGCCTGGAGAAGATGTGCTCGAAACCTGAATGTCTTCTGAATATAGAGTGCCAGACATCTCTAATCAGGATATTTGAGAAAGCCGGCTAGGGTCTGAGGACCTCTGAACAAGCAATGGAACCGACCTTGATCTCATAGTATATAGGGCACTTGAAGATAAAGTGCGACTTGGTTTCCACTTCCTGTAGGTGACATAATTGGCAGATCTTGACCGATCTATCAATTTGGTGATTTGTCTCTACCCGAAGTCTATGAGATCCTACTCTGAACTGACCGGGAGGGATCTGGAGAGCATGCATCGAGTGGCGAAGCGTGTACTGGGGTCGGACAATGAGCATGTTTCTAATCTCCAGGAAGTGCTCTGCGTAAAACGCCATCTTTGGGGGATTGACCCAGGTGGAGAAGATCCCGGAGCCGAGAGGACTAAGGAAGGTCTACTCCTAACATCCGAGGCTGAGAGAAGAGAACTGAGAAAAATTTAGTAACGTTTGCTGGCCCGAAGAGGAGCTAGTGGGTACGGGCTGCATACTGCTGGTGAGGTCTGGAGGACCTAGTTTGTCTCTCCAGGAGAGGCCTGGGATGAACCTGCTGTTGAGGTCTCGTGGGTCAGGAACCACAGACCCTCACTGATCTGGAGACTTGATCGATATCTAAGTCGGTAGGTCTCTTGGTGCCCCTGGATGGTGGTAGCACGCTGAAGAACGCTGTAATCCTTTGTATGGTGTTGGGTCTGGTGGGGGGTTGGAGAAGATGTGCTCTGAACCTGAATGTCTCCTGAATATAGAGTGCTAGACATCTCTGATTAGGATATCTGAGAAAGCCGGCTAGGGTTTGAGGAACTCTGAACAAGCAATGGAACCGATCCTTGATCTCATAGTATATAGGGCACTTGAAGATAAAGTGCGACTCAGTTTCCACTTCTTGTAGGTGACATAATTCACAGATCCTAACTGATCTATCAATCTGGTGATTTGTCTCTACCCGAAGTCTATGAGATCCTACTCTAAACTGACCGAGAGGGATCCAAAGAGCATGCATCCAGTGGCAGAGCGTGTACCGGGGTCAGACAATGAGCCTGTTTCTGAGCTCTAGGAAGTGCTCTGCGTAAAAGGCCATCTTTGGGGGATTGACCCAGGTGATCTGAACAAACTGTCTGTAAATATCCTCTCTGTCGATCTTATTTAACTCTTGTCAGGTGGGTAGGAGGTGGACGGGTGCATTCAAAGAGTAGTGGAAAGGGGGGATCCGATCTCCCTGAATCCCTACTGATTAGAGAAGGTCCGAGAATAGATTAGCCTCCCAAGAAAAGAGAAGAGAATAGCCTCCCAAGAGTCCTTTCACCTTATTCAAGCCTTGAAAGATAGTAGATAAGCCTCAAACATTAAAGTTATCCCTTGAAAACCCTAGAATGCTCAAGAAAGGAGGTGCGCCACTTAATCTCTCATGTACACGAGAAGAAATAAAAAAAAGTCATATTTGATCCCATGGTCTTGGTTACAAATGAGGAGAAGTTGTCTTACTTATACTTGAAAAGGCTAACTTAAACCTCCTTTAAGCTGACGTACCTAATTTGTCTTTAAAATGCCTTTAATGTTTTTTAGGGTTTGTCACCCACAATCCTAGGACTATACCTCATACAACATAAAATAATGATGAAAAATGATAAAGTGCTTCAACTTGATATTGAGTTGAGCTTGGAAGGTGGATGTCATGCCCCATCTAACCCCAACAAGTGTTTTTTTTCCTCAACGCCCTCCTTAGGTTGGTGAAACCTCTTTTGTTTGTTTGCAAGGTGGACAATTTACTCTTGAAGACCAAGATGACTAAGAGGGAGGGATGATACAAGAAAAATAGGTCTAAGGGGGTATCAATGAAGTCTGCTAAGGCGGGTGTGACAACCCTTACAAACGTAATCACCTCTACAAAGCATAAAACAAAGTGTGGCTTAGAGCCCCAAGCCATGTGTCGTAACGGATTCATCCCAAGGTGTACCAGAGCACCTACCCAGGACATAAATGCCCAACATGATGAGGGACTTCCACCCATCAAGAGGTAGTCAACAGAGCCACTAAGTCATCACTCCATGAAATGAGAATCGAGAGGACTTGCCATGACCAAACCAAGGGTCATGAGCCTTGCTAGACCATTTATAGAATTAAGCCCCAAACTTGGCCTTTACAATGGTATAAAGATCCCCTTCTTTGGCACATTTGGTATGGTGCATTGCAGATGATCTGGAGGGTAACAAAAGGCATCTATAAATTCTAGATCTATATGGGACAAATTTTAAAGGGTTATTTTAGATGTTTGAGGTGATTTAAGGGTGATACCAGTGCTTATGTTTTGTATTTGGGCATATAGAGTCAAATAAGGCTTAGTGAAAGGCTGTCCTAATGAGAATATGGGTAAAAACAAGGCTGCAAAGTGTAAGCTTTGTTCATTGTATCCCTCCTATCTTACACTTCAAAAATCCGCAAAAATCTGCAGCTATGAATTCTTGGTAGATAAATCTTATGAAGTTCATTTTTATCAAACAAAATTTACAAATGCATAAAACCGAATATAGGGAGACATGCATTCATGCAATTCGTTGAAGTGATAAACATAAGCAAAATGGAAAAAGTATTACTAGTTTTTATGCCTCATAATGATATTCCAAATTAGATAACAACAACATAAAACAACATTTATCATGTAGAAGACTTCTTTATTCTCTACGACGCACCATCAAATCCAATAGTTTCAATAATAGTAGAAAAGTCTAGCACCAAGTGTTTAAATGATCATTAGTTCAACTACTTTTACAATAGGATCCTTGTTTTTATGGTCTTGGCTTAACAACCTCCATAATAAAATAGTTGTATCTCTACCAAACCCTATATCTATTCGAGGAAAACATAATATAACATTATCCCTCAACTCTCTTGAGAAGACAAGTAAAACAAATGATAAAATATTGGTGGCTAAGCCACATGTACAAATCTTCATATGATAGAACTAGAGGACTAGGGTGCATCCCCTGTTAGTTTTTCAACATTTAAGCTAGCATTATGATAAGATCTTTTCACTGAGAGAATAACAAGCACAGCAATCACATAAGCACATCACAAGAGACAA
>LPNX011230001.1:485540-543483 GCA_001517045.1 Pseudotsuga menziesii
CAAGAGGATCTCACCTATAAATAATTATATATACATGCATAAGAGGGACACCCTAGGGGAAGTGGTCAAAATATTTTTGACCATCCTCAAGTCAATAATAAAATAATACCCAAGAAGAATGCATCCTCCAAGATTCCTCCAAGAGTAGTAACCCTAGTGCAAGATGTGGTCTTTGAGGTTCAACTACAATCTCAAAATAACAATGTATAGAAAGATGTGCATCATGTCCACATTGACCAGGTGAGTTGATAATAAAATATTCCCCAAGAGATATGCTCCCTAGGAGAATGTGCAAACATCTCCAATAGCAGGGCAAGTTAACTTTCAATTAAGTAGAAACACAATGTGAAGAATACCACTCAAAGACGCAAGTTGACCATCCTAGTGGAGTGCACCACCTGGAAGAGTCTATCCATAGGATAAGGATAGAATATGTTGAAAAAGTATTGTTATCACCAAACTTGTAGTTGCCTTTATGTGGTGGGGATCCAAGATGGATGGTAGAGGGATGGGCAACTAAAGAGGTGGAACCAAGATAGCCTCGACTCCCAAATGGATGGTTGTCACGCCAATCGAGGCAATCTTCACTTGATGTTATCTTAGCCCAAGACAACAATGGGGGAGACCCAGATCTACTCCCGACAGGAGAGATAAGACCAAAACACTAGATCAAATCAAATGAAGTTGAGGTACGTAAGGTGTAAGGTGGAGTAAACCCTAGATCTATGGGTGAAGTCACAAGGTGAATTAGGGCTTGGATTAGGGGTTTATGAGGTATGAAATTTGATCCAAGTTCGAAATACAAGTGACCTATGAGCCTATTACTAGATCCAGGATTAAGGTACTAGCAAAAGATGATAATATCCACCGCCTTGGGAAACGTGACCAATGCAGGGAGGGTAAGAACAAGATTGGGGCTACCTAGTACCACGGGGTAGACTCGAAAGAAGGTATTACAGTATCAAAGCACCCGAGCCACAAGGAAAAGATCAAATCACAAGAGAAGGAGGCAACATGAAGGGTAGCGGCGAGCGCTAAGGTTTAGAGAACAGTGCCTTGGGATTTGGGCCAAATGGAGTCACTTAAGCAAAACGTTTTGGAAGACCCACTTAGGGTTTGACTCGATCTACAAAACCCAAAAATGGTTTGCCAAGAGATCAAGCGGTTTGATCCATAATATTTTTTGATTTTTTATATTTAGGGTTTTAACATGAAAATGAAGATGCCAATGGATTGAGATCTAGAAAAGAATAACTAACCTGTAGATCATCCCTGGAAAACCTTGTAGATGCCTTTATGATGATGATCTATGTCGTGTTGATCAATTTGAGAAAATTTGGAGGAAGCTTCTATGTAAAACAATTTGCCCAAGGAAGCCAATGCGCCCTCTCTCCTGCACAACAAACGTCAACCATATCAGATTTAATGCGTCAAGATAAATAACACATGTTACAAAAAAATAGCAAGATGAAATCATAGATCACAATGATACTAATGAAAACCCCCTGACACAAGCGAAGCGAGTTGAAGAAACTTGCAAAAACGCCCAAGTTGAAGTCACTGTCCTGTAGACAAAACAATGTTTCCAAAAATATAGATCTCACAACAAATACCCAAATGCTAGGAAGCAATAGATTTTCCAATCACCATCTAAGAACACTTGATGCAAAGGAGATCCAAGAATTTCTACAAAAATAGTTTTCTATTATCTAGATCCAAGAGCCAAAGACCCCTTACAAATGAGAAGCTCTCTCCTTTAAATAGAAACGAGAGAACCAAAATCATAACCACTTTTCAAATGGGTGGCTAAGATTAAAAGATAAAAACGTTCTAATCAACGGTTGAGACGAGCTCAACATAGAGTACATGGATCAATACAATAATATAATCTAAAAATAGACCAAATCACCATAGGAGAGGGGATCCCACTAAATGAAAAATAAATAAAGCTCAGGGTGGGTCCAAGGAGTGTTAACTAACTCTCTTAGTGTGTCCCCATGGCATAATAAAAATAATATAATTTTTTTAAGTGCAAAATAGTGCCTTTCTGAGGAAATTGTGAGCCTCCAAAAGCTCCAGAGAATGATAAAATATGTCGGATAGATGGATGTGTGTCCATCCAAGTGCTGCAGCTGCTGGAGGAGTGGAAGGCATCACACTCATCATCAAAACTCATTCCATGCCATTTCATTGCCTCAGTAGCCCAAATCGAATTCTTCAGTAGCCATTTTAATTACTTTTTATCTGCCTCGAGAAACGTGATATGCCCAAAACTGCCTCCTAGGGTGCCTGCGTTATCCAACTGATCCCACCAGGCTCTCTGGGAGGGGGGTGATATGTTAAAATCAAGTGGCTGGACCACCCCCTCCTCATACAACGCCTGAGGAGAACCAAATAAATCATCTCTTTGCTCAGACAAGCCCTCCAGCAAGGTAAAAATGCACTAGAATGGTATACTGAGCCAGATCATCCCTATAACTGCCCAGAACTGAAAACAAGCTGTCTCATAAGACTCAGGGAGTCCAAATCC
The DNA here is from genome assembly GCA_001517045.1 of Pseudotsuga menziesii. Classification (NCBI taxonomy): domain Eukaryota; kingdom Viridiplantae; phylum Streptophyta; class Pinopsida; order Pinales; family Pinaceae; genus Pseudotsuga; species Pseudotsuga menziesii. Next base: position 488,071 of record LPNX011230001.1, read on the forward strand.
ATCTAAGGTGCATACTCATACACCCTACAGATCTCTGCATGATTAAAAATAATATCCAATATGCCCAAGCAGATAAAATAATGATCTATAAATGGTCAATAATATAACCCAAGCTAACATCCATCTGCTGCAAGTGTTTAAAGGTTAAGACATGCTCTACAAATCATTCAAATAACAATTATAACATGTAGCAATCATTTCACTGGCGATCTATCAACCAAATACAAAGGGTTTCATTTATTAACTATAACTCAGACCAGACTTTCAAGACCATACTCACTTCATAGTTGTAATCAATTTGCTAGTGAAGGGTGAAGGCTAAAATTCAAAAGGCTAGGCTAAAAGGTGACTACTAACTCAACATTGTGACATTTTGGATATGGAAAGAGGATACTCACTCTAGCATATGCCGGACAAGCAACAACACAGGGGATGGTAGTGTCTCACAAATGGATAAGTAACGTTCAAAGGTACTTATTCATCTTGACAAATGCTCACAATTCAAATCAAATACAAATGAGGCTAGCAATCTTTAGATATAACTTTTTAAGAACCATTGCTTTTTTGGGCCTTTGAATTTCCATAGCCTTGGTCCATGCATTTATTACATGGATTTTTATTATTGAGGCTTCATGCATTCATGTATGTTTAAAAACACTACTTTTCATGAATGGTTTTTTCACAAGATACTCATTTCAATATATTTCAAAGCCAATTTCATTAGGCTTGCCTTGCATTCACGTATGTTTAAAAACACTACTTTTCATGAATGAGATTTTTCATAAGATAATCATTTCATTTCCAAATACGTTGTATTGATGACAGCGCTACTTGCTTCAGGTTTAGCCAACACAACCTAGGCAACTTAGAGTCAAGACACAAATAAATAGGGAAGCTTGTCCAACACAGAGGATCCGGTGGGGAAAGGTCCTCCATGCCACAAGTCAAGTAGTAGGTCGGGCTAAAAACATAACTGGAAGAAAATGGATGGGTGGAGATAGTGAACAATGAAACCAACACTAGCAAGCCAAAGTATGGTGGGAATGATCACCTCTATTCTCCCTAAGGAGGGTAAAACCAATGAGTATGGGTCAATAACTTCTAGGTCTAAGTAGGGACATACATTCATAATATCAATACATCCAAGTCCACATATTTATATGACCGCTAGATCATGACACTAGATGCTAAGACATGTCACAAGAATGAATATAAAAGCAATGATAACCATAACACAGGATAATATCTGCTGAGTCATATACATGTAAACAATCAATTTGAACTAACATCTGTCTAATGATGAACTACTGATGCAACTCTGGGCACTACTGACTGCTCTGTAAATGGCTAAATGACTACATCAGTCCTTAAATCTGAGTGTCCTGAGATGCAGTCATGGCATGAGAGAGTTCTATAGTCCATCATCAAATAATGATCCATCATAGATGCTCATCTCAGCATCTCATATGTAAGGGAACTGGCTGAAAGGTTTATTGGAATCTGAAAAATAGAATATGGTAGCCCGACTACCATATATGTGATAAAAAGTACCAAGGCAAGTGTTGTTCACCTTGTGATGCCTAGGGATGGACAACATTAAATGAGGTCCCTAGTACTTTATTAAGTGAGAAGTGCTTTATATTTATAAAGTCACTTTATAAAGGTGGTTTGTGGTTATAATATTAAATTGAAATTATGAGAAATTAGAAGGTGGGTTAAATATTTAATGTCTCATTAATTAGTTAAATGTTGTGACTTAAATTTATTTAATGAGAAAAAGTGAGCATTTAATGAGGACCCTAGATCTCATCAAGGTAACTTTTAATCTTCACCATTGAATTGGAAGGAGTTAGTTGCCATGAACAAAACTAGGGATAGGCATTGAGATTTCATTCATTATCACTTTTGCTTCCATGAGATTTGAGATAAGAACAAGAGAAGAGAGGGTGATTTTGAGAGAGAGAGACTAAACCCTTGCACATAAATTGAGAAGACTAAGCAGGGCATGAATCCCAAGGAGTGGGCACAAATTTCAAAACAGGTCGTACATGCCTTTATTGCAGGCCGTACCAACACAAATTTCAAGGAGTTGGGCATTATTTTCGAGGCAGAAAATAGGCACAGAAATCAAGGAAGGTACAACAATTAATGTTGTTCGTACAACAGTTCATATAAACACGAAAATTGAGGAGAAGGCAATGATTTCGAGATAGGAATTTGGCACAATTTTCGAGAAAAGGTACAAATCGTACAATAGGAAAAGTACAGGCAGTACAGTCACACATGTGAGACGATACAACACAGAAATTGGCGCAGTTCGTACAACAAATTGTCAATGATATTTAGGCACGTTTTTCGAGATGAAAAGGGAGATATGTATTGTTCTGATTTTGTAATTTGTCTCTGAAAGAAATAAAAATCTCTCTCTGAATAGGTTTTCCCTTCAGGGTTTTATCTTGGACCAAGTTTGGTAAAAATCATTGTGTTCAAATTTGTGGTTTGGTTGTCCTATAATTTTCTGAGTTTTTTAAAGTTTGAAAAATTTCCATGTGTTTCAAGAAAATTTAAAATTTTATGCATATAAAATGATTTTACAACTATGGGTTTGGGCATTAAACTTCATATGAAAACCAAAACTTAAAACCGCGTTGGGAATGCTAAAATTTTCATGGTATCAGAGCTGATATAAAGGGCTGAAATAAATTTCAATGTGAAGTTTTAGAGTGAAATTTTAGACTTGGAAAAGAAGGGAGAACAGTTCCTTAATGGAGTTTACAGGTTCTTGGACTAGTTGTGGTTATGGCTACTGGGATTATGATTGAAGATAGGCTGGATGGGGCAGTAAACTTAGCCAGTGGAAGGTTAACATTGTACTGATTCTACAAGAAAACGAACTTTGGGATATAGTTAACAGTACACAAGCACATCCAGTTATAGTTCCTACAGTTGCTATAGATAATGTTGTGTTTGATAAGGACATAAAAGCCAAGAGGATCATACTTGATGCCGTGAATGATCATGTGATCGCACATGTCGCAGGAAAAGACCATGCTCATCAGATGTGGACAATTTTAACAAACTTGTACCAAATTTCCAACGAAAATCGAAAAATGGTACTAAGGGAGAAGCTGAAGGGTATTCAGATGAACAAGGGAGAGAACATGACTTCACACCTTACTAGGATCACCCAGGTTAGAGATGAACTTAGAGCAGTCGGGGAGGTTGTACAGGGCGCTGAGTTGGTATGTACAACTTTGAATGGCATGACTAAGCCATAGGCTGTATTTGTGGAGTCTGTAGTTGCTCGTGAGCATATTCCTTCTTGGGATCGTCTTTGGGACATCATTCAGGAAGAGACTCAAAGAGGATATGTACAGGGAAGTTCGTCTCATAGTAAGGAGGATGAAGAAAATGTGGCATTAGTAGCAAAGGGGAAGAAGAAAAAGTCCAAGAAGGGTCCTAAGGGTGGGACCAAGCAGTAAGGTGGCGAGCAGAAGAAGGATATGAGCAAAGTTAAATGCTTTGCTTGCTAGAAGTTTGGACACTATGCTGGACAATGTCCAAACAAGAAGAAGAAGAAACAACAGACGACAACTACAGCTGAGATTGATGAGTATGCTGCACGATTTGAGAGAGATTTTTCTCTCTAAGCCGGTTGTACAGAGAGAGCATCTATCACTAGCAGTGATACGGAGGATCAAAGGGAGCATTCCTTACTAGTTGGTCATTCACTGAGTGCGTCTACCATTCCTTCCACTTGGTATATTGACGGTGGGGCTTCGAGCCATATGATAGGTGCACGAGACATGTTCATTAAGATGACTAAGACCAGCTTGGACCTGGAGGTGGTGTTAGGTGATGATGTTGTTGTAAGAGCAGTTGGGCGTGGGACAATAAAATTTCAGAGGGATTCCATGGAGCCTATGACTTTGAGGGATGTCTCGTACATCCCTGGGCTGAAAAAGAACGTTGTTTCAATTTCTACTAGTGAGGACAACGACTTTGGAGTGTATGTCCCAGATGGGAAAGTCCATGTCTTTCCCAAAAGAGAGGGTCCATCTACCTCGTTTGTCATATGAGTGAGACGTGGAAAACTGTACAAACTTCTATTTTAACCTCATCATGCCTCGGTGCACAGTAGCAACAACAGTGATTTGTGCAAGTTGTGGCATAGGAGGATGGCTCATTTGCATCATCCTGCTTTGAGGATGCTGAGAGATATGACTACATGTTTACCAGAGTTCAACAAAAAGTAGAGCAGTGCTGCAGATGGTGTGCTTTGGGAAAGTACACCAAGATTGTTTTTTCGAGCAGTGATAGTAGATCGGGAGTGCTTGATTTGATACATTCATATTTATGTGGTCCTATGTCATCTACCTCTTTGACAGGATTTGAGTACTATGTTATCTTTATTGATGACTACTCCAAGAAGACCTGGATCTACTTCCTGAGAAACAAGCAATCAGAGGAGGCCTTGAAGAGGTTCCAAGTGTTCAAAGCTCTTGTGGAGAACCAAACAGGGAGAAGGATTTCGGTACTTAGATCAGACAATGAGGGTGAGTATACCTCCAAGGAGTTTGATGAGGTTTGCAGATAGGAGGGGATCAAGAGGCACTTGATTGTTCCATATACTCTACAATAGAATGGAGTTGCTGAAAGGGAGAACATAGCTATAGTGGGAGCAACTAGAGCAATGTTGCATGATCAGTCTTCATTTCTTTCTATGGGCTGAGGCTTGTAGTATTGCGTTTATGTGCAGAGCACGAGTCCACACCGTGCCTTGGGTTGTAAAACTCCTGAGGAGATGTTCACTAGGAAGAAGCTTGAGATAGGCCACTTTAGGATATTTGGATGCCTTACATATTCTCATGTCCCTTCAGAGTAGAGGACAAAGTTGGAACCCACTGCAGAGAAAGGCATCTTTGTTGGTTATGACGAGACTTTAAAGGCCTTCCGCATATACCTTCCTACATAGAGGAAAGTTGTAGTGAGGAGGGAGGTAAGATTTCAAGAGTGGGCCTTTAGGAAGCCTTGGGAGTCAAGCAAGAGGAGTAGCAGGTTGCTGTTATCACCGAAGGTGTAGCTACCACCAAAGGTATCCTATCTGGGATGGTAGAGGTAGGGTAGCTAACCAAGTGACATCTCAAGGGCCTCGTCCACTACTATAGAAGGGTAGTTGTCACGCCGGACGAACTCTTGTCACTTTAGATCCAATTAAAAGTAAGATCAAGGGGGAGACCCTGCTAGCTTGTGAGGGCTAGCGAACCCATTCAAAGCACTTTGAGGGATAAACAATGGACACAAGAGTTAGATGTTGAGTGGATAGATCTAGATCTAGGGAAAGGTGTGTGGTATGTGGGGTTAGGACCAAGTTGAGGAGGCTTATGGCAAAGAAGAAATACTCAACTTAAGTAAAATATGTACCACAATGAGTTTATGAGAATAGATCTAGATAGATCTAGTGCCAACTAAAGATACCCAAATTAGATCCACCTAGGGTTTAAGTAAATAATCACTATGTGGACCCAAAAGAGTAAAATCAAGGATGATTTGACACTAGGGATGATGCTTGATGATAGATCTGATGATTTTAAGAGGGTTCAAGAAATACCCAACTGATAGATCTTGGAAAATGACTAACAACCCAAGGAGGGTGATTTGCCTACAATTGACTGGTGCTAGATTCGGAGGTAAATGGAGTTGGTTTATTAATTGTTTTAGACTTGGGTTTTCAGTATTATCGCCAAAATATCACCTGATCTATCAGATCTAAAAAGTGAGGGTTTTAACAATGAGGGTTTTGTTGTGACAGTTGGAATAGACACCAAAAAAAATAAAATACAAGCAAAACGTATTTGGAAATGCTTGCGGCCATTAAGTATGATGATGATCTTCCCTTTTCGATCAATTACGAGTGTTTTTTATGCCCCCCCAAGTGATTTCGCTATCCCTCCAATATGCCTAATGCACCCTCCTCCTGCAAATGGGATCTACAAAGTAAGAATCTGTTTGCCAAGAGAAAGAAATAATTGATGAAGAATGAATCAAAGAGCATCAAAATGATAACAAGATACAATAAAGATACTCCCTGAACCAAAGACGACTTGAGAAACTGCTATGGAACTCAGTCACAATATCACCCCCACCAAATCGCTACCTTCACCAAGAGGATGACACCTTGCAAAAATGGTTTAGAAAAGCATAGATCCACAAGAATGCTAGAGAGAAAAAGACTTTCCAATTTTCATACAAGACATTCGACAAAGCTTCCAAGAGTTTTGTGCAAAATATTTTATTATCCAAGAATCCAAGAGCCAAAATTCCCATTACAAATGAGAGCATCTCAATATATAGATCTATCCAATACAAAATCCCTAGCCTCACAAGTATAGACAGCTAAGATCAAAAGATACATCGATCTAATCAATGGCTAAGATTAGCCAAATACAGAATACATGGATCAACTCAACATAAGAGGGGGCACACTCTCTCTAAGACGCCCAAGGGGGACACACCACACAAAAAATGATTAGGAACAATGACATAGCACATGGTGGGGCTAGGAGGTGTAACATATCCTTCACTAGCATGACCCCAAGGCACAACACAAGTAATATATCAAAGTATAATCATAAAGTGAAAAGTCACTAAGTCGTGGCCCCTCAATAATACAATAAAACACCCAAAATGATGAATTCTAGGATGTGTGGACCCCACGAAGGGTGATGACCATGCCAAATAGTGTAAAACATATCAACATCATGCCTTGAACCAATTTCATGCCATTTCCTTGCCACTTTTTCCCGGATTCATTTCCTTTGTTAGGCCATTCTTCATTTTTAATGTGCTTGAAACATCATCCTGGAAGATAAAATTGTTTGTAACTCACTGCTGACCACACCTGGTGAAAATATGAGTGTAGAAATGAATCCGAGAACATAGAAATATGCTAAAAACGAGTGTCTACACAACTATGTTCACTAATGTCACCTTAGGAGAATAAAATATGTCTTTGAAAGTATCAAAATGTCATTTTTAGATGGCATCCAACAACTAAAAGATAAACTGACCAATATATCCAACAACTGTGCCTGGAACTGGAAACTGAGTGTACATATGGACTCAAAACATCCAAATCCACTAAGAATGAGTACTCATATACCATATGTCCATCAAAGTATACAACAAAAGGCCCATCCATCCCAGAATAATAATAATAATAATAATAATAAGGCCTGTAAATGTTGATAACCATAAAAATAATGCAAGCCACCATAATAAATCACCATTTGAAGCATGAATACATTTAATGGACACTGATCGGCCATGAATAATCAACATCAACCACTGTAGGCCAAACTTTGTTAAAGTTTAGGGTTAGGTTAGGGTTTGTGCAATTAAACTTTTATACTTTAATTCATAAACAGAACTAACACAACAAGGTTAGATCCAGAATAGTACTGTTGCAATAATTCAAACATAACTTTCATCTCTTTCCACTTTAACGCTCCACTGGTCACTATGTTAAAGTTGGTCCTTGAGATGATTTACCAAATGCCATGTATAGTAACAATATTATAACTGATAAAACAAAAATAATGTACAGGAAATAACAACAGTAAAGAACAGTAACAATACTAATCTAGGATTGTTTTACCAGCCTTAAACTCGGACACTTTTAGGTTTTGATCTTATCGTCGAAGGGGTACCTTGAGAGAGAGCTTAAGAGGGTTATAGTAGTAAGGATACATACCTCAGATTCTTAGTCAAACAGGATGAGAAACTTCAATCATTTAATCAGTCTTTAGCAGCACACCAACAGAGAGACACAATCATGTTGGCAAGAGACACACAGTAAAGCTGGGCAAAAGACACATAGTCACGCACAAAGTCATGCTAGCAATAGACAAACAATCATGTTGGCAAGTGACACAAAATCACGTTGGTTAGTGAAACAGAGTCACTCTGGCAAGTGACATATAGTCACGCTGGCAAGTGATACACAGTCATGCTGGCAAGTGGGACACTCACGCTACCAAGAGGAACATAGTCACGTTGGCAAGTGGGACAGTCACACTACCAAGAGGAATGCAGTCACGTTGAGGACACACAGTCACGTTGAGCAGGGACACACAGTCACGCTGAGCAGGTGGAGCACAATCACGCTGGGAAGAGAACATAGTCACGCTGAGAAGGGATACATAGTCACGTTGAGCAAGTGGAGCATAGTCACGCTTAGTAGGTGGAGCACAATCATGCTGGCAAGAGAACACATTCATGTAGAGCAGGGATACATAGTCATGTTGAGCAGGTGTACCACAGTCATGTTGGCAAGAGAACATAGTCACGTTGAGCTGGGATACATAGTCATTGTTCTGCAGGCTGTTACAAGTCTATGACCCAGCAAGAAAGAGAACCCACAATCCACAACCCAACCTTAGAAGGTTGTAAATAGATCACGGGTCAATTCAGGATAGATCACCAATAGTCACAGCTCAGTCAACAACAATTAACAATTCAACCTAGGATAGATCACCAACAGTCACGGCTCAGGAAGCAACAATTAATGACCCTTAACAAAAAAAGAAGAGATTCAGAAACCTAAAAAAATAAGGCAGTGAAACCCTACCAGTAGCAGAACAGACTTAGACGTTAACTACAGGTCAATTAGAGCTCAGATATATCTTGATGGATTATCACAATGAAGGATAAAACTTGCTTTTATAACTTGGAAGGGAAATCTAGAAGGGTCCTTCTTCAACCCTAGCTTTTAGGGTGTTTACCAATAAAACATAAAATATAATAAGGTAAGTGATGACTCTTACCTTATGGGTTTTATTTTTTGGTACACTATCTTAAGTGCATTTACTTTATGGTTTTATTAAAAGACCATTGGACCATTTATTGTTTATGGTTTTATTATAAAACCATTGGACCATTTATTGTTTTACCTTTTGACCACTTTATTTATATGGTTGTTAATTAGACCACTTTATTTTTGGTTTTATTTTTAGGACCTTTGGTACCTATCCTAATTCAACCTAATGTACCACCCCTAACCCTTATAAATAGAAAAGGTTATCCTACATTATTATTATTCAATAAGTTGTATTAACATGACTGACTCCTCCTTAGCGTGACGCTGTTCTTTCCCTCATCGTGAATGAGCTTCTCTGCTCCACGTGACCATGTTTCCTCCTCTAGCGCTACTGGGCTTCTCTTTCTTTGCTAGAGTGACTGGGTCCATCGTATGACCTTTCTCTTGCTTCCTCTGTGTGACTATTCCTTGCATGATGTTCCTCCGCGTGACAGTTCCCTCACGTGATGCTTCCTCCGCGTGATTTCTCAACATGACTGTTCCTCGCATGATGTTCCTCCACGTGACTGTTCCTCCATGTGTTGCTTCCTATGCGTGACTCTTTTGCGTGACTGTTCCCCCGCGTGACTCCTCAGCGTGATTGTCAATGCTCAGCGTGACTCTACTCTCTTGCCAACATGATTGGTCTCACTTTGCCTTCAACATGACTACTGTTTCCTTTCAGCGTGACTGTGTGTCAGTGCTTAGCAGAACTGTGTGTCCCTACCCAGCGTGACTGTGTGTCATTGGCGACGTAACTGTGTCTCTCCCCCGCTAGCTTTAACCATGTGCCTCTTCTATGCTGAACTTGACTGTGTGTCTTTGCTGAGCTTGACCATGTGCTTCTATTCCAAGCTTCACTGTGGGTTTCTCTGACTGTGTGTGAAAGTATGACCGTGTAAAAGCATGACTGTATTCTTACCCAACATGACTGTATTCTTACCCAGCGTGACTGTGTGTCCTTTGTCAGTGTGACTGTACTGGGTATGTCTATGCTACTAAAGCCTGAGTAATCGATCGAAGTTTCTCTTCCTGTTGACTAAGATTCTGAGGTCTGTATTTTTCTGCTTTAACCCTCTCTCTCTCAAGGTACATCATTTGTTTACCCAGTTGACTTGTCCCTTCGGTGACAAGATCAAACCTAAAAGTATTTGAGTACAAGGTTGATTAAAAAATAATGGTTATGATTCTTTATTGCTGATTTTTCCTGTACATTATTTTATCATTTTGTTACTGTACATGCCATTTGATGAATCTCGAGGACCAACTTTAACGCAGTGACCAATGTAGTGTTAAAGTTGAAAGAGATGAAGATTATGTGTGATCTTATTGTAGTTTGAATTGATTGGAGTAGTACTATTCTGAATCTTGTTTTATATTTCTGTTCATGCCTTAAAGGTTATTTCTTATGTTAAAAAAACTATCCTAACCCTAAAAATTTAACATTAATGAGGACCCTAGATCTCATCAAGTTAACTTTTAATCTTCACCATTGAATTGGAAGGAGTTAGTTTCCATGAACAAAATTAGGGAAAGGCATTGAGATCTCATTTATTATCACTTTTGCTTCCATGAGATTTTGAGAGAAGAACAAGAGAAGAGGTCGATTTTGAGAGAGAGAGAGAGTAAACCTTTGCACAAAAATCGAGAAGATTGAGCAGGGCACGAATTCCAAGGAGTGGGCACAAATTTCAAAGCAGGTCGTACATGCATTTATTGTAGGCCATATTGGCACAAATTTTGAGGAGTTGGGCACTGTTTTTTAGGCAGAAAACATGCACACAAATTGAGGAAGGTACAACAATTAATGCTGTCAATACATCCATCCGTACATGCACAAAAATTGAGAAGGTCGCTGATTTTGAGGCAGGAGTTTGGCATGATTTTCAAGAAACGTTACAGACTGCACAACAGGAAAAGTACAGGTTGTACAACATGTGTGAGACTGTACAACACATAAATTGATGCAGTCCATACAACACACAGTTAGTGAGATTTTGGCACGTTTTTCAAGATGAAGAAGGTAAATAAGTACTGCTGTTTTGATTTTGTAATTTGTCTTTGAAAGAAATAAAAATCTCTCTCTGAACAAGTTTTTCCTTCGAGGTTTTATCCTAGACCAAGTTTAGTAAAAAATCACGGTGTTCAAATTTGTGGTTTGGCTATCCTATAATTTTCTGAGTTTTTAAAGTTCGAAAAATTTCCGTGTGTTTCAAGAAAATTTAAAATTTTATGCATGTAAAATGATTGTACAGCGATGGATTTTGGGCATTAAACTTCATATGAAAAACAAAACTTGAAACTGGGTTGGGATTGCTAAAATTTTCAGAATGAATGTGAATGGATAAGTGAAAACAAGGGCATATGCATAACTAACCTTAAAACCAAGTTCAAGCTCAACCGACTCCATAGAAATATGTGCCAAGAGATAAGGTTAAAGTATAGGCAAATGAGGTGGCATGTGTGATCAAGACAGAGCCTACGATATCCCAATGAATTAATTGGAGGCCAACTATTAGCAAATATATATATATATATATATATATATAATTTTATTTTTATTTTTAGTTGCCTCCACATGTATGCCCAAAGGGAGCGCTACCCTCAATTGTTGTACCACGTAGTCATAAGCTTTTTTTGTGAATTGGTGGAATCAATAACTAGGTTGGGCTTGTACTCGTGTGACACGGGTTTGATTTCAGTCTGTTGGCACTATAACTTCTAGGCATATCATGGTTGCCTCATGTGTGACAGACAAGGCTAGTCGAGGTTTAAACCAATGACGTCACAAGGAGTGCCTTAACAGTGCACCATATCACCAACTGATCTACACCTCGGGGGCTTTAAAATTTGAAGGACATGGGGGTGGGCTTTGATCCACTTATGTGTGCACTATGCACAGATCACGAGATCATTTATGGGTGCAACCACATGTTCGACCATTACCTTGTGGCTCAAGGTAAATCTCTCATGGGAATCGAACCTTGCCCATTGGTGAACAACTCCTCTCTCTTCACCAATGGATCCAATCCCTTTGGCCCACATAGTCGTAAGTTGCATTCCCTAGTGTTTTTGTTTAATTTTTTTAATTTTAACTTTATTGTTAATTTTTAAATTGCAACTTAGGGAATGAGGCCTTAATTAAGGTTTATAACCCATGATCAAAATAGGCCAATAAGGTAGCGCTCAACCTTAGGTTTTGGGTTTAGTTAGTTAGTAGCAAAATATCCCAAACCACTTTAATATGTTCACACACATGGAGAAGGTTAAAAGAGGAAATGCGGCAATTGAAAGGTTAATTATATAGGGAAACTATATGGATATTATTGAAATGGCCATGCACCCCCTAGAAAAAGGAACATGATGAATTATGGGTGTAATGTGTATTATGTCTAGGGATAGAGTGAAATGTGATGATATCTAGGAAAAATGACGGAAAAGTGATGAAATGTAAGTGGTAAAGGGGTACTTTTAGGAGCACACTTCATTATGATGACATGAACAACTAGGACAAAGACATGAACCCACTATGCAACAACCTAGTGAAAGTAGCAACCAGAATGTAAAGTACAAGGGAAATAATAATAAGGTTTTCTCAACAATGATCAATCAAGGACAAATGCCACCCTCATGATGGTCATCTTATGCTTGCAAATCATGTTGGAATCATGCAAAAGGATAATTGGCACCAGGTACTCCATCCATATGTGTAAGGAGTGTTGCCATTGTAAATTTCCTTAAAACTCAATCTTGAGCTACACATTATATTTTAATTTTATTACTGATAACCACACATGAGTTTCTTTATTGGTAATGCATCGACAAATAAATACTGAGAAACATATAACAACAATCACACCAATATTTTTGGGTATGGAAACCCCCAGAAAAACCCAAGATGGGAAACCCGGTGCAGCAGTCAGATAAGAAATTTTATTATGAAGATATGGAACAAATACAATCCAAAAAATTGAACCTCTGCAAATCACTGAGAACACCCCACAAATCAGTACGACCCTCTGCGTCAGCTGGACAGAATTTGTAAAGTTTCTGCGTCAGTTCTACATAATCCGTACGACTCTCCGTGTCACATGTGTGGTCTGCTGTACCTGTTGTACAACCTCTGCAAATCTATACGACCTTCCTCTCAGCGAATGCATACGACCCTCTCTTTGCCTGATCACTTTGCCAATCCTCCGGATGAATGCTCCTCTGTCTTCTCTGCAAACTTCTTCCTCTAACTTCTCAGTTTGTCTGTGTGTGTGTCCTCTCCACCAAATATCCTTTTGACTCAATGGTCAAGCGAAAACCCTAACTCTCACTATAGATTAATGGATGAGATCCTTCGGTGAGATCAATGGCCAAGATTAGATTAGCCATCCCTTAAATTATTTTAACTTGAACTTTATAAAAGTGACTCCATTAAGTAAATTAATAATTAGATCACTTAATGTCCTTTTCCTAAGTCTATACTTTGGAAAATCACATTAATACATTTGGCTTCTTGCTTTATGTCTTCTAGCATGTAAGGAAACATGCAATGATAGAAGACCTTCCTTGTTGCCACTTTCTAACACTCCCTCTCAATGAGGAAGGGAGCCGGTAGCAACCCCAACTTGTCTCTGAACTTCACAAAACTGTGTCTGCAAAGTACCTTGGTGAAAATGTTCGCCACTAGCTCATCTGTAAGAATGTACTCCAACCGAATGGTTCATCTTTGTACATAGTCTCTCAGGAAGTGATACAAAATATCTGTGTTTTCTCCAGTCATGGAACACTGTATTTTCAGATAGCTTGATGCCACTCAGATTGTCACAACGAACCACTGTAGCCTCTAGCTCACACTTGAATAACCCTAAAAGCAACCTTCTCAGCCACATTCCCTCACAAGAAGCCAAACTAGTTGCCATGTACTCAGCCTCTGTCGAGCTCAATGCAACTGACTTCTGCTTCTTGCTAGACCAAGAGACAACCCCTGACCCAATGCTGAAGCAACAACCTGAAGTGCTCTTCCAGTCTTCTATAGATCTTGCCTAGTCAACATCTGTGAAGCCTGCTAACTGTACACTCCCATTGTGCTCATAAACCAACCCGTACTCCACTGTACCTTTGATGTAGCGAAGCACAGGCTTTGCAGGCGTCCAATGTACTCTATGATGGTCCACCATGAACTGGCTCAAAGAGTTGACTGCAAATCTAATGTCTGGCCGTGTGTTGACCAGATACATGAGCGATTTGATAAGCTAGCGATACAATGTAGGATCAAAACCCTCTGACTCCGATGCATCAATCTTCCTCCAGTTGGAAACTAGAGGTATGGTCATGGGATTGGAATCCTCCATCTTGAATGTCTTCACAATCTTTATTGCATACTTCCCCTGTCCAATGAAGAAGCACCCATCTCTCTTCCAAACCTCCAAGCCTAGGAAGTAATGCATCAACCCAAGGTCTTTCATCTCAAACTCAACTACAAGGTTGGACTTGCAGTCGTCAATCGACCTCTCATCTCTTGTAAGAAAGAGATCATCTACATACAATACCAGTATGAGAGGCACCTCACCTGACAAGAAGTACAAGTTGTGGTCCGCCTCACTCCGTTGGAATCCCATCTCCCATAGATAGTTGTCGATCCTCGAGTACCATGCTCGAGGTGCCTGCTTGAGCCCATAAAGAGCTCTCTGCAACCTGCATACATGCGACTCCCTGTTCTCCACCTTGAACCCTTCGGGCTGCTCAATGAATACCTCCTCCTCTATAACTCCGTAGAGGAAGACAGTCTTGACGTCCATATGATGAACTCGCCAGCCCATCTCTGCTGCTAATGAGATAATAGTCCGAATAGAAGAATATCTAGCGACATGGGTGAAGGTCTCCTCATAGTCAATACCTTCCTTCTATGAAAACCCCTTTGCTACGAAGCGTGCCTTGTTTTATGGTTTGAATATTGTTCAACTGACAAAAATGTAATCAGGATTCTAGTGTTTTGGCCATTAGATTTATCGACCCTAAACTTTTCTTCTTCTGCCATTGCTCCCACTCGAAACAAGAACCCTTCTTTCCTGCAAGTTTACCAACCAAATAGACCTTTTGGCTCTGATACCAATGAGTCCATCTCCTCGTTCATGCCTTGCTCCCACTTCTTTCTAGTTTCTACCTGCATTGCCTCTTCATAACATTCTGGTTCACCAGAATCAATCATCAATAAATAATACAGTGAAGGAGAGAATTGTTCATGGGGTCTACTTAAAATTTTTACCTGTCCGTGCCTTTGGAACTTCATTTTCTTTGATTTCATCAAGCACTATGTATTCTGTGTTTTCCTTTTCCTCTTTCTTTCCCTGCAACTGATCTTTGTACATAACCTTTTCATTGAATACTACATCTCTAGTCTGGTTTCCTACCAATGAGTCCATCTCCCCAGTCATGCCTTGCTCCCACTTCTTTCTAGTTTCTACCTGCATTGCCTCTTCATAACATTCTGGTTCACCAAAATTAGTCATCAATAAATAATACAGTGAAGGAGAGAATTGTTCATGGGGTCTACTTAACCTGGTAGAGTTTCTTACATCTGCAGGACTTTGAGGCACCTGCTGTTGCTCTTGATTTTCTGGTGCCTTTGGAACTTCATTTTCTTTGATTTCATCAAGCACTGTGTACTCTGTGTTTTCCTTTTCCTCTTTCCCTGCAACTGATCTTTGTACATAACCTTTTCATTGAATACTACATCTCTTCTCCTAATGATTTTGTGATTTTCATAATCCCATAAGTGATAACCAAAATCATCAACCCTGTATCCAATAAAGGCACATTTCTTGGATTTAGCCTCAAGCTTTGTTCTATTTTCTTTATCAATATGGACAAATGCTTCACAACCAAAAGTTCTCAGAAATGAGTACTTTACCTTTTTACCTGTCCATGCCTCCTTTAGGACCGGGGGGGGAAGGACGGGGGGGGGGGGGAAGGGCAGCGCCCCCATAGCGAAAATTTAGGAGAAAATGCCTTGTAAAATGTTGTAATTTTCAGAGTCATGACTTGGTCGATAATGGGTGATTTACGGGCCCATGGTTTTGGGCAACCCATGGTATTTTCATGGCATTCCCTTTATAAAAGGAAGACATTGTAATACGACTGTGTATTGTATTGTAGCATTGTAAAAGCGATCTCTATGATTGTGAGAGAGACTCTATGAGAGAGTGAAGAGGAAGTGCATTGGGGTTGCATTCCTTCATTTTGCTGGATGGTATAATAATAAAGGACTGGCAATTTCTGTGTGGACGTAGCCCATCTTGGGTGAGCCACATTATATCTATGTCTCTCTTGTAATGTGGTTATAATATTTGCATCTTGCTTATTGTTTATTGTTATTGCTCTGCGATCTTGTTTTTCTTACAGTACCTACGCGATGGCTTGCTCGTTGATATGATGAAGACCTAGATGAGGGTTAGGCCTACATCCAACATGAAACAGGGTTGGCTCTATAGAAACTTCCTATGATGGATAGATCAGACAGATGTCACTAATCAATGATTGACAAGATGAGGACTACAACAGCGACGATGATGATCCAACAGTGTTGACTTGACCAGAAGTGTTGATGACTGTGGTGAGAGAATACCTTCCTAGTCAAGAGGGAGTGTTGTTGGAAATGTAACTTTGGAATATATTTTGTTGTATATTATTATTGTATTTTGTTGTACCCGAGTCGGAGATGTTTTTCCTCCGGTTGGGATGTCATTATTATGTTTGGTCATTGAGATAACACCTCCGTTGTAATTCAGGGCAATAGTCCCTAGAATAAATAAAGAAAAATGTATTTTTGAGTCTCCCTAGGTGAAGTCGACCCTGCTAGGTTAAGAGGTCTTCCCTGTTAGGTTTTAGGTCAATCACATGATGTATATAAATAGGGAGGCGCTCTCTCTGATTTACAGACACACTCATTCACTCTCAAGTGCGCATTAGGAGAGATTGAGAGGACAAGTTCGCTAGAGGAGAAAGAGAGAGAGCTGCAGAAGACTTCTTATTCTTGGGTTTTCCATCTTGTGATATTGTATTAGTGACGGAATTATTCTGAGGAAGTTTGCGGGGTTTTCTCCTTTCTAGTTTCCCCGAGGAAAATCTTTGTGTCTTGTGTATTTTTCTTGCTGTGCTTGTTATTCTTTCAGATAAAGATCCTAATCAGTTTGAATTAAAGTAGAAAATCTAACAGGAGTGTGGTTTAATTATGTCCCTTGATATAAGACTAGTGGTGTTGCAGTATTGTGGCTTGTGGTCAAATCTAAAATTTGGGAATCAGGGTGATCCTAGTATAGCCCTATACATCAAGCTTAAGCAAAACATGTAATCATGAAGACGTTTCTCCAAATGGTCAAACTGAGCACAAAATATTGTACACCTCAGGAAAAGTATTCAAAAAACTTTTTGAACGTGGTAATTTAGTTAGATTTCTGTTAATTGTAAAGCACTAATTTCTATGGGTATTATTGATTGTTCAAGCCAGTTGTAAGCTCTATATTTTTCATGGGCATCATCTTCCATTGATAGTGATATAAGACTGATATTTTACTTGCATTGTAATGTGGGTTTTTATCACCAGCTTAGTGAACTGCCTTTTGTAAATGTTTTAGCATGTGGGAGCCTTGAAATCAACTCATTCTGTGCCAGGGATATTTAGCTTTAAGATGGGCGAAATGTTATTTTTGTAAGCTTTGAGTTCTTTGTTGTGCTCTCTTAAAGTCACGAAGATGAAGAAACTACAGCTACCAGAGAGCAAACATGCTGCTTTTGAGTCAGTGTTTTTGCAAGAATGCTTTTGGATTTGCCATTTCTTCTGACTGTTACAATGTCCAGTTTGACAGTTTAGGGCTTTGCATTTGAAACCTGCTGGTCTAATTTTAAGCATTTTGAGTGTTTTTCTTTTAATATTTTCATGGTTTTATAAATTGTCAAGATAAACAGTTGTAACTATTTAGTATTCACCACTATATGGAAACTATTTTTCTGAAGTTTTCTGTAAAAGATTGTGTTTTAGTTACATATGATAATGTTCAGTTTCCTAACTTCTTGGGCCATTTACTGTTTGTTGGAACTTTGGGAAGAAAATTAAATTTCAATGGATTTTAGTTGTCAATAAGAAGCCATGTTTGAGTTCTCAAGTTTCCTTCTCTGGGCATTCACTATTGTAGAGAATAATGTATCTTGTGTGTTTTCCGTACATTGGCATTATTTTTTGACCTTTGTAATGCTCGTTTTCTTTGAAATTGAATTAACTAGGTTTACAAGAACTATTTGTCAATATTTACATGCTAACTTTAATCTTAGAATGTCTCTATCAAGTTCTGTGCTTGTGATTTGGTTGACTTGTTCTCTCTGTATCGCTTGCTGTGTCTTCCTTTCCAGGGCTGTACATTACTGCATTGTCCAGGGTTTACCAATTCTGGGTTTAACCCCACTTTCACTTTTATTTATTAATTATTACTATGTTGTTTGTGTTTTTTTCCTTTTGGGAGATGCCATAGGCTCTCTTTATCTTGCTATGATTAATTGCTGTAAGCCCAAATCCTATTGGTCTAATTTTGAATTTCATTGACTAATATAATTTCTTTCTTTCTTAGCTTTGTCCTACATAAAAGACAAATATCATGCATGAATTCTTTCCTTCATGCCAATTCATAAACATTTAAGTTGCTGAGCAGGACCAAAGCAGCAAAATCCATCTATCTATTTGCAGCAGAAATAAGCGTTTGTGCACGTGATGCTGAATTGAAAAGGCAGAAGGCACTGGAGGACGCAACAGATTTGTTGAGAAAAGAAAAAGAAAAACAGCAAAGGTTTGGTCGGAGTGCTAGTGTGTTGTAGTCAAGTTTTGCTGATCATTCATCATAAATTCCGGGAGGGGTTGTCTAACTTTTTGGATCTATTTCAGTGGTATATTGGCCTTTTTTGGTTGTGATTTGACAGATTCTGGTTGTATATGGGTCCAAAAAGTCCAATTGTTAGACAACTCCATTTAGGGAAACCTAGAAGGCAACAATGGTATATATTTTTTTTCATTCTTGGAACGGTTTGTTCTCCATTACATTCTCATATCAATTTGTTATATTGAATGTTCAACGAGTATGCTTTAGCGACTTTGTCTTGTTTTCAAAGATGGCCGAGCAAGTTTATTAAGGTCGACCGTGTTCAAGAAGTTCTTTAGCTGACAACTATTTTAGTTTTTTCCTTGATGAACACTGAGCAACTATTGTATTTTCTTTCAGTTTGACATTCCATGTTGATCACTATTAGACTGAAGTAATAATTGACACTAATCACCAGTATAAATATTATCTCGAGGTTAGTCATAAGTAAAGGGCCTTAACACAGACCCCAAAATCCAACCTTTAATTTGCAAATAACTACACGTGACTAGTACATAATGTATGGTAAAATTTCCATACAAAACAAACCTACATAAGCTATACTCATGGTGGAGTGGATTCCATAATGTATGGTAAAATTTCCATACAAAACAAACCTACATAAGCTATACTCATGGTGGAGTGGATTCCATAGTAAGAGAGTTTGTGCTTGACATCATTTGCACACTCATAAGGATGGACTGATATATGTCTTAGCCAGGAATCGATTTTTCTTCTTCTTGCTATTCTTGGCAACTTTTGTAAAAGAAAACTCAGAGAGAAATTGTGGACAATTTCAGTGAACATCTCTCTCAGGAATGAAAAATGAAAAGTTATCCATTTTATCAGAGAAACATGAGAATAGATCCATTAAATTTGTTGAGGAACACTTATTGAAAACAAATTCTCCATTTTTATGGTTAGAATATTGTTCAACTGACAAAAATGTAATCAGGATTCTAGTGTTTTTCATGGCTTCACAAACCTATGCAAAATGCTTTCTAGATCACATTTGTCACTGCAACCCGACATACTGACAAGAATATTTGCATATGAACCTAAGTTACTAGGACATTGATTGATAAAGATACTTGGATGAGTTAACATGGCTGGATATGTCAGTCACACAAAATTGTTTCAAAGAGTAACAATAATCTTAAACAGATTCCATGGAAGAGCAAAGTTAGTTTCAAAGTATTCCATATAACCTAAAAAATATTTTGATACATGAAACTTGTGTCGTTTTGACTATTATAACATAATTTGATGTATGAACCTTGTGTCGTTTTGACTATTACTTGCATAGATCCATCTTAACTTTGGCTCTATCAATCGTAGAGAGGGATCAAATCTCTTGGGGTGCAAACCCCTTTTAGAGTCATAAACTTGAGGAAAGGTTTGTACCTCAAGGGATTTGAGCCCTCTTGGTGCTTGATAGAGATAGAGTTAGGATGGATCTATGCTGGTTCCAATCGCAGTGCCTGCATCAAAACAATACTTCTTAGAAGAAAAAATTACCACATTGAAATCGCCATCCAAACTTTAAAAAAATATTTACATGATCAAAATTGTGAATTGTAATAAAGTAATAATCATGTTCAGTGATGATACATGTGAAAGAATGCAATGAAATTTAATGATAAATTACATGTATATTTAACCGAATGATATTAGACAAAATGTAACATCACTGTAATCAATGCATCTTAATTAGATTATTAGATCATGTTGTGTTTTCCAATCCACAAATTGCAAATTAGAGGGATGTTAGATCATAATGCAAATATCCATCTAAATATGTAAATCAATAGATCTTAGATGTCACTCGATGCAAGTAATGCATCTTAACAAAATTAAGAAAGAGCATTCCTGAAATCAAAGCAATGCAACAAACTTCGATTATTAAATTCTTACATTAAAATATTAGATGCCAATATATAGTAAAATAAGGGTTTCAACTTTTTAACTATGGTGACTCTATCTATTAAGCCAACTATGGCAATTGAATCAAATTAGGGTTTTGATGATTTAACTGAATGATATCATACAAAACAAAAAAAAATGATGGATCAATTGTGGGTCCTTTTTGCTCCAACAAAGATTTGAATAGATCATAGATGCCATTCTAATAAGCTAACTATAGTGATTCTACCTACTCAATTAATTGTGGTACTTGAATAAAATTAGGGTTTTGACTATTTAATTGAATGATATCATACAAAATTTAATATCACTAAATTCACAACTTGAAAATACTATTAGATCATATTGCATTTCCCAATGCACATATTTCAAATTAGAGGGATGCTAGATCATAATGCAAATCTGCATCTAAAGATAGATCAATAGATCATAGATGTCCCTTAGTGTAATCGAATCATATTAGGTTTTTGACCATTTAACGATGTTGATTCTTTTTTGAAACTGAATCATATTAGGGGTTGACTATTTCACTGAATGATGTCATACAAAATGGTTAGAATGGATGGATAGAAACCTTTGGTTAGAATGAATGGATCGATCGTGGGGATTTTGACTCCAACAATAACTTGAGGATATGTAGAACCCTGAGATTTTGGTTGTAAGTGTTGTTTATGTTAATTAGATTAGGGTTTTAACTATAATCATGGTCATTCTATCTACAATTGTAGGTAGTTTATATTCTTTTAGAATTTATATAGGGCGAAGATACCCAACCACAATTATTTCATGTAGGAACTTTGACTATTGAATTGCCACATTATAATATTAGATGCCAATACATTGTCAAAACAATAACTTAATTAGATTTGAGTTTCAACTATTTAACTATGGTGATTCTATCTACTCACCTAACTATGACGTTTGAACTAGATTAGGGTTTTAACTATTTAGGTGTGGTGATTATATCTACTTCGATAATTGCGGTAATTGTTCAAATTAGGTTTCAACTATTTAATTGTGGTGATTCTTTTACTTGGTTAACTATAGTTCAATCACATTAAGGTTTCAACTATTTAATTGAATGGTATCATGTAAAATGTAATCACTCAAATCAATGCATCTTAACAATACTAAAAAAGAATATCCATGAAATTAACGTAATGAATGTCATGATACAAAATGCAATATAATTGAATCAATAGATCATAACAATACTATTTTATCGTATTGCATTTCTCAATGCATAGATTCTAAATTAGAGTGATATTACATTATAACACAAATATCCAGCTAAAGACATATTTATAGAATATAGATATTATTTTGTAAGCAATACATAATCTTTCCTTTGCCTAATTGTATCTAGCAACATACCAAATTATTGATTAATTGGCAATAATTACAAAACTAATATCTAACTCATTTTTTTTATTATTAACTTTTTTTTAAAAGAAACAATTAAGGAGCTTTTATATAAAATGTAGAATCATAGATTACAGAATTCTGAGAGTAGATTGTTCCCAAATGAGAACCACATCCATGACTCCTTGTTCGTCCTTTACCAATCTATACTTCTCATGATATTTTCCTAATCTATGGAGACTGTATCTCCTCACACACTACTCAAGAAAGAAAACAAAAAAACAAAACATTGCAGAAAGAAAATGGAGAGATTCATTGTTATGGTATCCAATTTCTCTTGTAGACCTTTTGATCGCAAACTAAGACGCCATAGTCTAGACCAACTCCCTTATTAGCCATTATGTTTGCTTGCTGATTATTTGCTCTCAGCAGGTGGAGGAGGTTGATAGCTTTGTATTCATTTACTATGCATTTTAGGATGTGATGTGTCTTGGTCACTGGGTTCTTACGATTCTTCGTTATATTCCTCGCTTCCCTTACGACCCTCATCGAATCACCAAAAACCACCAATTCCTCAACATTCCTTGCAAGCTCTAGACCTTTGATTAATGCTAGCCATTCTGCACCATTATTTGTCTTCTTGCCAATTCCCCAAGCGTACTCTTTCAACTTGTTTGCTTTAGAGTCGAAAAAAACTCCACCTGCACCTGCCAGCCTAGGGTTTCCTTTCGAGGCTCCGTCAAAGAACAAAGAATTGCAATGAAGGTTCTTCCACCATATTTTGAAATCTTTAGAACTCATTCTTAATTCCCAATTTTGAGATATGGATCTTTTTAAGGGATGGATCCAGGTAATAGAAAATGGGGGCACCATAAAATTGGAACCCCAAACTCTTTCCTCTGTTGTCAAAGGTTCATTGTTGATGTTAAGCATTCTCCTCATGGATAAAGCCTCCGCCCAAAGTGCCTTTGCAAAGGCTAAAACTTTGCCCATATTGTTTTTTTTCCCTCGAATATCTCTTTGTTTCTTGTTGTCCATAACTTCCAGCATATGTATTTTGGGAGAGCTTTCCATGCTCTTGCGAAATCGGGCTTTTTAGAGAGGGATCCGTGGTCGTAGTCTTTCCAACATGCAAAGAAATCGTTCAAGTTTGTTGGCAGAGTTAAATCAAAATGGAGATTTTTGTAAGCTTGCTTCCATACCTCATGGGAAAACTTACACTTGATAAAGAGATGTTCCATGGATTCTTCCGATTCTTTGCACAAGATACATCTCATGGGACCTTCAATGGCTCTTTTCCTCAGGTTCTCCACTGTTAGCGTTTTGCGATGGGAAAGAGTCCAAAAGAAAATGTTGATTTTCAGTAACCCGTCCTTGCTCCATACTTTAATTCATTTCCTGTGTACGTTACTGTTGTTTTGAAAGCCATCTGCTGCTTGATATCCATCTTTTACCTTGTATACACCTGATTTACCCCAGCCTCTTCCATCAGACAAGCTGCGGTGTACTGGGGATGACCCGTGAAGCATAGAAAGGAAGGTGTTGTAGTCTGGATGTAAGTGATCCAGGATCTCTAGTTCAATCCAGTCGACCCATATTCCATGATTCGTCCAACATGAGAGATCGTATAAGGTGTTGACATTTAATTAATCCATCCATTGCTTGAGCTCTACAAACTCCTACAGGAAATTGGCAGGGGAGGTGGGTCCTAAGTTATCTTTCCATACCTTTATCTGTTTTCCACTTCTTAGGATCCAGTAGAGACGATCTTGTAAGATATATGCCGCCTTCTTGCTTAAATCCCAGATCGGAGTTCCCTTTCTGTCCTGGTCAATATTTTTCACACATATTCTTCTAGCACCATTCCTATATTTTTTTGACGAATCTCCTTCCACCACATTTTTTATTTTGGAAACAATTCTCCAAAGTATTTTGGCTCCCAATGCCAGTTTCATTTTATTTGGATCTCTTACTCCAACATTTCTGCAATTTTTCGGCCTGCAGTCTGTTTCCAAATTCACTAAATATTTTTTTTTGGTTGCTTGATTTTCCTCCTTGCCATACAAATCTTCAGATTTCTTTGGTGACATCTTTCATTGTTTATTTGGGAGCTAAAGAGATCGAACAAGCATAGATAGGATAAGCAGAGAGAATGGAGTTTATGAGAACTAGCTTTCCAACAAGATTAAGCCACCTTGTCCCCCAAGAGGTAATTTTACTTTTGATCTTGTCGACCAACATTTGCCAGTTGAAAACTCTTTTCTCCCCTTTGAAGATTGGGATCTCGAGGTAACTGAAAGAGTTCCATGTTACATTACCTTCAAACCCGAGGGTCCTTCCTATCCTTTCCAAAGTCCCTTGATGGTAGTTCCATCCATAGAATTTTGACTTATCATAATTCACTTTGCCATCAGAGGATTTTAGAAAGGTAGATAAGGCACCCTTGAATCTTTCTGCAATGATAGAAGACACACCCCCGAGAAAAATGGTGTCATCTACAAACTGTGCATGATTGACAGCTTTGACTCCTCTAGCTATCTTCAACCCTTTTAATTCACCGGACTCTTGCAAATGCTAAAGTTTCTTGCTCATTGATTCAACCACCAAGAGGTAAAGGAAGGGGGACATAGGAAACCTTGTCAAAGATCCCTTGTTTCCTGGAAAAACTTAGTAGGTCTGCCATAAGGATTGCTGATACAAGCATTGACCCATCTAACAAATCTTTTAGAAAAACCAAACTTGGACATGATTTCAAAGAGAAAAAAATGAAATGCATTGGCCATGTCCAATTTAATAGCCATACCTTGTTGCTTTCTTTCTATGACAGAGTGGATAGATTCCTTAACTATAATTATGTTGTCAAGTATCTTGCGCCCAACTACAAAACCTCCTTGTGAATCTGAGATGAGATGACCCATGATGTTTTTCATTCTAGTGGCTAAGATTTTCAAGAGGATCTTATATGAGGTGTTGCATAAGGAGATTGGCCTGAATCGATCTAGCGAGAGAGGGATTTTTTCTTTTGGAATTAAGGCCAGGAAGGATGAGTTAATGGCCCCACCGATCTTGTCTTTTTTTCTTGTGCAATTTAAAATTCTTTTTAGGTCTTCTTTTATGATGTCCCACGCTGCTCTGTAGAAATTTATGGTAAAGTCGTCTGGCCCATGCGCTTTATTAGCTTGAAGGGACCATATTGCATTTTTTTATTATCTCAAATTCCATAATAGGTTTTGATAGCTCTTTGTTCTCTAAATCATTGATGAGTGATGGTATTCTAGAAAGGAGATCGGATTGTGCTTCTGGGCTAGTCTCCTCATTTTCAGTATAGAGCCCTCGAAAATGATTAAAGGCATGGAATTTTATTTCCTCCTTCCCTTCAATCTTATTCCCATTTTTGTCTTTCAATTCCTTGATGGTGCTGAAGCTATGCCGAGACTTGGTTTGCTTATGAAAATACTCTGTGTTGCTATCTCCGCCTTTTAGCCACAGATGTCTGGACTTTAATCTCCATTCATCTTCCTCCTGCCTTGCACTTTTAAGATTTTCATATTCAACTCCTTTTCTTGGCTCAGAAGTGTAGGAAGCACCTCATTAATTTCCATACAGGAATGGAGAGCGACAAGATTTGTTTGAAACTTAATATTAGGTGACTAGGATTCTTAAAAACAGTTTTGACCCAACTCTTAAGAGCAGAGCGCATAGATATGAGTTTTGATTCCCAAACATAGTTGGGAGATTCGTGGCATTGAAGATTCCATGCATTTTGAATTAATTCAAAAAATTTTCCATCTTGCATCCAGATCATATTGAAGTGAAATGGAATGGCCCCAATATTTATGGGTGGGGATAAAGTCAAGGCAATGGGATTGCGATCGGAGACTGCTGAAGGGAGGGAAAAAAAATCTAGGAGGAGATCTTTTTGAAGGAAGGCAGAGCTTACCAGAAATCTATCCAGTCTTGCCGCAATATGACCTATTCTAGTTCTTCTATTGCTCTAGGTGTACTTCCCATTCTTCAAAGGAATATCTAGCAAGTCCAAATATGAAATCAAATCCTCCTTCTTCTCACCAAATGGATCCCAAACCTTTGTTCCTCCACGTTTTTTTAGCTATGACTTAGTGGTATTGAAGTCCCCAATAATGATTAGGTTTTTCCTCGCAGGTCCTCATCTAGCTTAGAAAGATCTTCCCAAAAGATTACCTTTTCTCTATAATGCATTGGCCCATATACATTATATATGTATAGCGAATTTGGATCATCATTTTCCTGGATTTCAGTAAGGAGCCAATCTTGGATTTCCCTCATTGATTTTATTGAAAATTTGTTTGAAAGTAAGGTGGTTATTCCCCCAGACGCTCCTCTTGAGCTTATAGCTTTACCTTGGCAATTTTTCCAGAAACATGAGAGTGCCATAATATCCACATCCGACATTTTGTCTCTTGGATTAGCAGTATGGATGGCCTCTCAGATTTTATTATGTCTTTTATTTCTTCTACTTTGCTTGAGCCTCCCAACCCCTTGTAGTTCCAAGAGACGACTTTCATCATTTCTTGAGCGATTTAGATCCTGCTCGAGATCTGCCATCCAATTTTGTCCCTCCTGGGTTTCTAGGATATTGTACAAGTTTTGTTTCCTCGAGGCTTCGTTGTCTTCCTATTTCTATCTCTCTTTCTGCTTCCTGTTCTCTATGATACCTTTGTGACTTTCTTCCTCTGGTGTTTAGTTGCAGAGCTACATCATGCAGTCCTTGATAACCTTGTGAAGGCGAATGTTATGGGAAGAAACCCTGCTGTGTGACTTTGCCGTGTTTTACCATCTCTGCCCAATATCCCCCTGGTGTTTTGGACCCTTCAAGTGTTTTTTCTATCCTTTCATTTCTGGGAGGCGGGGGAAGAATACTCGTAGCTGCAGGGGTCTCTTCTTCTTCTGTTTCTGTTGATATGGTTTCCGGGGATGGGATCTCTCCCTCTTCCATATGCAATGCCTGCAATTGGTTGCTAGTCGATGATTCTTTCTTCTTAGGGATTTTCCTTGCTTATTGTTTGTTACGATCCACTTGATAATGGGACTAGTGAAGGAATTTTTCTTCCCCTTTTAACTTGCTGCCATCCTTCATCATTTTTTTTTACTAGAATTTCTTGAGCTGCTTTTGAATTTTTTTTTGACAAAATGACCATATTCATGGAACTTCTTGCACTTAAAGGTAGTTGTTTGGAATCTACTTTTTGCATGCGCTCCCATCCATCCATGTACAGGTTTACACCTTAGGGAAACCCTTTTTCCAGATATACTTCCACGCAGACCCTTGCATAGGAAAACAAAGGGCCCTTTGGTTCCACTTTGTCGATGTAATTGCCGAGGGAGTTCCTGATTGCTTGTAGAGTTTCATCTTTCTAGCAGTGCAAGGGGAGGTGGGGTAGATGAACCCAAAACTGGACAGCTGATGGCACATATTTTTCTGGATCAAAAGATAAACTCCAATGATTTAAGTATAAACCACAAGGACCCATGAAGTAAGGTCCGCTCCTGAAGATGAGATCTCTATCATCTTTGTTTTCAAATAAAAAGGTAAAAAATCCCTTTCTGCAGAAACAATGTTGCAGGCCCCCTGAGATCAAGGGCATTTAGTTTTTGTTTATCCATGCATCCATTGTTTTTGGCGAAGGCTAAATTCCAGTGAACTGACCTATCAGGCCTTTCTCGCTCCATGCAAGGGCTTTCAATCTTGAAGCTACATACATGATCTGGATTCTAGGGGCGACTGCTCGCTTGACAAAATTCGCATCATTGGTATCCAGAACAGAAGAAGGTTGAGGAGGCGTGGAAGCCACCAAAGCTCTAAATGCTTCATCTAGAATACCCCGACGTTCCTACGGACTCAGATCTGGAGGAGGATCCATTCGAGAAGCCGCCCTTGAAGAGGGCCAAGAGCAGATCCTTACTATACCTTCAAAACTCTTCCTTTCTTCTTCTTCTTTATTCATTGCTTCAACTAACTTTCGATTTTCCATTTTTAATCCTTTAATTTCTTCTTCTTTCAAGATGACTTGAGACATGGCTTGAACTATACCCTTTGTATTTATTTCCATACTTTGATGTCTTGTCTCAAATTGTTTTTTCTTTTCCTTTTCTTCTTGTCTTATGATTCAACCAACTCTTTACTTTAATCAAGTCTAGGTCTTTTATGGAATCATAGTCTTCATCTTCTTTTTCAATAAGGCAGAAAGTTTTAATTGTAGGCTTTCTGAACTTTCTGCACTTGATTGATACTCCATCAGATTGACCCTTTCAACCAATCCTTCCATTTACTGATGATCAAAGGCCTTATTCTTATTCTCCTCTCCCCTTACTAGTATTCAAAGGCCTTATCCTTCCATTTGATCGTTCTTGACGCTTGATAGAGCCCAAGATTTGGATCTAGGATAGTGTTAAAACAAAAATAATTCAACACTTTTTATAATATAAAATAAAAATAAAAATTTAATAAATATACATGTTATTTACTAGGTTAAGATAAATAATCAAACTCTACCACTCTACCTTCTAGCTTCTAGTATGTGATGTAGACAAATCAAGTTATTTGTATATAAAAGCTTATGGACTTTCTTGATCGAGGCATCACACCATGAGACATAGAACCAACATCCCTTGGAACTTTATGAGACTTTTGTGCATTATTTTGAGGTATTGGTTTCCACTCGTTCAAAAAACACTATAACAACACTTGTGACCTGACTATAAGAAGCAATGTGAACCTTGGCTATCAGAGAGTCTCACTCTCATGGGTTCCAACATCAAATACCTTGCAAAACATGCATTTATACATCAAAAAGCTCCTTGATATGATACCTAACTGCTTATTTTCTAAAAATATGAATCTTGTAACTAACTTATTACATATGCCATACAACTGAAAACTAAATCGACATAAACATTAGAAACTCTTTTAATTCCACATTGAAGTGGACGTTGACATATCTTTTGCTTGAATATTCTCGATAAATGTCTTTATTGATGCAATTTATAATTTATCTTCCCAAAATTTTAAATTGTCTTCCATTGATCCATACTTCATGATTAGTCATTTCTTTATCCAAAACTGACATGATCCACATAAGAGATAAGAGACAGCTTGGCACCTATCATTTTGAATTGGTCCAAAATTTCAAAATCCACAGCAAGATTATCAATTATAACCTTCCCTGTTAAAGATTGGATCATATATTCAATTTTTTTATGATCCATTCAAGCTTGAACCAACAGAGCTTGATAATCATATCGAGGGATCAATTTACCTTCTTCATTCCAAAAATAGGGGAGTCCTTTCTGAAAATAAGGCTTTAAAAGACTTAACATGTTGTAACATTGGATCTTCCTTTGCTTGGACACTCTCAACATGATGACGCTTTCCAATGACCTTCCTTTCCCAAGTTATCATTGTGATTATATCCTTGATTCCCACTATTTTCAATTGCTCTTCTAACATAGTATTAAAAAATTAATGGTATTTGGAGCTGTCTCTATTGATCTTTTATCTAGAGTTTACTTCATAACTGCACAACTCTTCCTTGCTATACTGATCACTGTCTCTTTATCTTTGATAAATTTTATATAAGGCCTCATTTTAGTAGATTTAGTAATAATAATGTCCCAAATTAAATGTCTGGCCCACTGTACTGGCAATTGTCCTAATACCTTTTCTATTAATTTTTCATTTTTCTCAAGCAACTCTTTATTTTTACCTTCAAAACTCTTCCTTTCTTCTTCTTCTTTATTCATTGCTTCAACTAACTTTTGATTTTCCATCTTTAATCCTTTAATTTCTTCTTCTTTCAAGATGACTTGAGACATGGCTTGAACTATACCCTTTGTATTTATTTCCATACTTTGATGTCTTGTCTCAAATTGTATTTTCTTTTCCTTTTCTTCTTGTCTTATGATTCAACCAACTCTTTACTTGAATCAAGTCTAGGTCTTTTTATGGAATCATAGTCTTCATCTTCTTTTTCAATTGTTTCTGAAAAGCTTCTTTTACCAGTCATTTCAGCTTCACTGGGGGTTGGTACTAACATAGCAACATATTTCAATAAGGCAAAAAGATTTAATAGTAGGCTTTTTGAACTTTCTGCACTTGATTGATACTCCATCAGATTGACCCTTTCAACCAATCCTTCCATTTACCGATGATCAAAGGCCTTATTCTTATTCTCCTCTCGCCTTAGTGGTATTCAAAGGCCTTATCCTTCCATTTGATCGCTCTCGACGCTTGATAGAGCCTAGGATTTGGATTAGGATAGTGTTAAAACAAAAATAATTCAACACTTTTTATAATATAAAATAAAAATAAAAATTTAATAAATATACATGTTATTTACTAGGTTAAAAGATAAATAATCAAACTCTACCACTCTACCTTCTAGCTTCTAGTATATGATGTAGACAAATCAAGTTATTTGTATATAGAAGCTTATGGACTTTCTTGATCGGGGCATCACACCACGAGACATAGAACCAACATCCCCTAGGACTTTATGAGACTTTTGTGCATTATTTTGAGGTATTGGTTTCCACTCGTTCAAAAAATAGTATAACAACACTTGTAGCATGATGGGTTAGGCAACCCTTCCACACACAATTATAAGAATACATTGCTATTACATAATCTAAAGATAAAACAATATCGGAACTTACATACTTACAATATGAAATATGGAACATCATCGACTCTAACTAGATGGGTGGAGGAAGGACTTTAGTATAATGATGCCTCCACTCATGTAAGAGAGCTATAATCCCTAGATGGTAGTAAAATAAAAGTAAGTAGGAAAATGACACCCCATGGTGGATCAAGGAGTTGAAAAATGAGGCTCAGAAAATTGAAAAATGATCAATCTAAATGTATAGATGCAACCTTTTGTACAAGGTCAAAAGTGATATATAAGCTGATTTAAATACGTGAAGATTATAGAAATTTGGGATTAACTCCAATCATAAATAAACTTTAATATAACAAAAAAAATCTCACAAGTACCGAATCTCACTACGTGCACTGCGAGCCTCGGATGGAGTAAACTTTCTTTCTTATCATTTGCACCGTTAGAAAGACCTGGCTCGTGTGAACTTTCACATCATGCATTGTTGGTCGTCCGATTGATGCACATAGTTGGGTAGAAAGTTTACTTCGCCTCGGATACAACAAAATTTAATGGAGAAGAAGAAAGTTGATGGCCCTCCTGCCTCCATTCCGTCCAATCCGTTGAAATCCGCGTTTTAACCATTTCATTACTGTATGAAACGTACCACTCGCCCTAACGCGGTTAATTTAAGTAACACATCGCAGTCTCACCATTGACAAGACTTTTTCTTTCTTCCTCCATGAATTCTACTCATCGTATCGTGATAGGCATCATTGAATTATTGCTGTTCAGTGAATGATGGCTTAATTCCGTTTTGCATGGAGGAGTGGAAGAGTAGTATTTGATCAAGGTAGACATGGGTCTTGTAAGCTCGTAAAGGTTTGAGTGAGAAATTTGTGCAAGACTGGGCACATACCTTGATTTTGTAGTGTTGAGTGAGGAGGAGAAAATGAAGTTGAGCAATGGTGAGCTGGTGGAAGTGTCCAGCGATGAAGAGGGGTTCAGAGGGGCCTGGTTCTGTGCACGACTTATAAAAAAACAGGGGCAGGGTACTTGGTGGAGTACGGAGACCTTGCTAACGAGGAGGATGACACAAAACAACTGAGGGAGAGAGAGTAGATGAGCTTCACATAAGGACAAGCCCTCTGGAGCAGAGTAAAGATCAGTTTATCTAGAATTCGTAGATAACAAACGGGTTGAAGCTTCCAAGGTATGTACATTACTTCTCTTCTTTCACTACTTCACCTGAATTGGTGGTGTTTTTTAATGAATGATTAGATTTTTGCCCATGGCTTCGTCTTCAAATGGATAAAATCCTTTTAAGGTTGTTGTTTTTCTATTGTTTTCTGATTTTTCTGTAATATTTATTTCTTATTTCTTTAGCTGTTTAGCATACCCTATTCATGTTGGAAGATTTTGTTTAGCATACCCTATTCATGTTGGAAGATTTTTTTTAAACACATTAGGTCCAAGTATCTTGTAGGATGGTATGCTTTTAGGTTTGTCCGTGGATTTCTAAGTGGATTTTACTGTGTTGGGACCTCTGTCAATCAGGACAGGACATTGAGGTTCAGATGTTTTCCTTTATAATGGCTATTATTGGTAATCTAGCCAGCGTTATAGATAGAATATTGTTCCTGAGTTGTGAATACTAGACCGGATAGCAGTATAAAGGCTATTTATAATGGCTATTATTGGTAATCTAGTCAGTGTTATAGATAAGATATTGTTCCCGAGTTGTGAATATTAGACAAGAAAACAGTCAAGAAGTGGGTTAAGACTCAGTTTAATGATTGTCACAATGGTTTATCTGTCATCTTAAATTTGAATATCCCTAACATAAAATCCAACAAAAAAACTCATGGGGAATCCACAGGGGCGCAGAGAACTAGCTTTAGTCAGTAGGCAACTCGCTGATTTCATGCTCTTCTCAGAGAGCAGAATCAACCTTTTGTTGCTGCTCGCCTCTACTTTCTGTTTTGGAGCTGCTCGTCTGTAAGTGTTATTCATGCAAATTGCTTCTAACAAACTGTTAATGTGTTTAACATGCAAACAGTGTAACCACTAAGCTGTCTTATGCTTTGTTCGACCATATAACAACCAAACTGTGTGTAGACTGCTTGCCGGTTTTCAATATTTCATTTACCGAGTGTAGACTGCTTGCCGGTTTTCAATATTTCATTTACCATTGAAAACCGGCAAGCAGTCTACACACAGTTTGGTTGTTATATGGTCGAACAAAGCATAAGACAGCTTAGTGGTTACACTGTTTGCATGTTAAACACATTAACAGTTTGTTAGAAGCAATTTGCATGAATAACACTTACAGACGAGCAGCTCCAAAACAGAAACTAGAGACGAGCAGCAACAAAAGGTTGATTCTGCTCTCTGAGAAGAGCATGAAATCAGCGAGTTGCCTACTGACTAAAGCTAGTTCGCTGCGCCCCTGTGGATTCCCCATATCTTGAGTTTTTTTTTGGATTTTATGTTAGGGATATTTAAATTTAAGATGACAGATAAACCATTGTGACAATCATTAAACTCAGTCTTAACCCACTTCTTGACTGTTTTCTTGTCTAATATTCACAACTAGGGAACAATATCTTATCTATAACACTGACTAGATTACCAATAATAGCCATTATAAATAGCCTTTGTACTGCTATCCGGTCTAATATTCACAACTCAGGAACAATATCCTATCTATAACACTGGCTAGATTACCAATAATAGCCATTATAAAGGAAAACATCTGAACCTCAATGTCCTGTCCTGATTGACAGAGGTCCCAACACAGTAAAATCCACATAAAAATCCACGGACAAACCTAAAAGCATACCATCCTACAAGATACTTGGACCTAATGTGTTTAAAAAAAATCTTCCAACATGAATAGGGTATGTTAAACAGCTAAAGAAATAAGAAATAAATATTACAGAAAAATCAGAAAACAATAGAAAAACAACAAACTTAAAAGCATTTTATCCATTTAGAGACTAAGCCAAGGGCAAAAAATCTAATCATTCATTAAAAAAACACTACCAATTCAAGTGAAGTGAAAGAAGAGAAGTAATGTACATACCTTGGAAGCTTCAACCCATTTGTTATCTACGAATTTTAGATAAACTGATCTTTACTCTGCTCAAGAGTGCTTGTCCTTATGTGAAGCTCATCTACTCTCTCTCCCTCAGTTGTTTTGTGTCATCCTCCTCGTTCACAAGGTCTCCGTACTCCACCAAGTACCCTGCCCCCTGCTTTTTTATAAGTCGTGCACAGAACCAGGCCCCTCTGAACCCCTCTTCATCGCTGGACACTTCCACCAGCTCACCATTGCAATTTATTTTTCATTATTATAAATTGATTTTTTTTCATCATTATAAATTCATCTATCTAACAGGTTATTGGCTATCTGTCCTAGCAAATTTGAGATTGCAATTTTTTTAATTTTTTTCATTATTATAAATTTATTTACCTATTTTTTTTCATTATTATAAATTTATTTATCTAACAGCTCATTGGCTATCTGTCCTATTGCCCAACTGACGCCGCACTTCTGGGTTATTGGAAATATTTTTAATGCTTTACTTTGTGTGTTGGCTTGGAGATCCAAGAGAGTTTAGATCATTGTATGATCTGGCCGCTAACCACCTTTTCACTGTCAACCACTGTTAAGTGTTATAACGACCTTTTCACTGTCAACCACTGTTAAGTGTTATGGAGGCTCACAGCCTTTGGCGAAAGCTTGAGGGTCCATCGCCCCGGTCTCCCCCACCACTGTCACCACTGCCTCAGTCTTTTGCCTTCTGCCTTGCTGATTTCGGAAATGACATGCTCCTTTGCTATATACAAACTGCCATTTCTTCCGTGAAATAAAGGCCCCGGTCTCCCCCACCACTGTCACCACCGCCTCAGTCTTTTGCCTTCTGCCTTGCTGATTCCGGAAATGACATACTCCTTTGCTATAGACAAACTGCCATTTCTTCCGTGAAATAAAGGCCAGGGTTCCTCCTACGCTTCTTCCTCCTGGCTTCTCAAGTACCTTCACCCCTCAGTCTTTGGGTAAGCGTAACTCACTTGGCCATGTCGAATATTCCTTAATAATTAATTGTTGGATCAATTTATATTGGCCTTGATGCTTTGGAATTCTATCAAATTTATAGTAGTATAATTAGGCCTGAGCTTATCTCGATTGCAGATTCTCTGCATGTCGGTTGGATGCATGGAATCTGCAATCGAGATAAGGATGGAAACATGTACGTTCAAGCCAGACCGACAACAAAGTTAACTGTTGACTTTGCTGCATGTCCGTTGGATAGCTTGAACTATATGTTTTTTAAGCTCAGGCTATGGTCGAATATGATTAGATAAGGAAATAATAAGTAACTAAAAAATATATTACAGAAAAAATAAAAAAGTAAGTTGTTTATAGATTTAAAAAATGCTCATTAAATTCCAAATTCTATTAATACATATAGGCTCTAAGACTCCAAAATGTTTCCAGCTCCATAGGCTCTAAGACTAGAGAATTTTTCCAAATCCCTACCTAGTTTGCATGTAACATTTATTTTTCATTAAAAATAACTTGAAATATAAATCTTAAAACATATAAATCTAATAATGTATTTATAAATTTAATTTTAAAAATATTAAATAGTTCTAATATCAAAAATATATTATAAAACAATAAAACCAAGTTCTAATAATATATTTAAAAAAATATTACCTTAACTAAAATCTAATATTATAACTATTTGTTTTTTTAGACAAAAACAGATATATTATAGCTACCCTTCACTAGGGGCAATCAAAGTTAAAAAAACTACAACCCTTATAGTGTTTGGATTACTACCTCTACCACCCAAATAGTTCAACATAGAAAGACAAAAAAACTCCTAGATACACGCTATTAACAACCAAACTTATACAGAACAAGTTTCCTCGGATGTGGTACCGGGACGTCTCGGCCCCTGCTTAGTCACAAGTTTCTGGTATATCTGGCTTGCGGGCTGTTGGATATACTCTTGGCTGTTGCCATGGCTAAAAAAAAAACAACCAAACTTATACAGAAAACCAAAACAAACTTTCTAAGAAATTCAGAGTCATTTTGTTTTCTCATCATGGCGTGAAGAAGAACATGTGAACGCAACAACTTCCAGCTTCACCACCTTCAATTCCAACTTTTCAAATTTTAATTCCAAGTCTGCCAGCATCCCTGTCACAACGTTTTGGGTTCAAGAGATAGACCGTGCAATTTCCTTTCTCAGCTAAACCTTGTCCATATCAATTTTTTCTAGCCGGCGTCCTCCCTCTGTATCAATCCTGCTCAAATAACGATTCATCATTTTTATTTATTTTTTTATGTTCATGATATCAGTTTCGATGAACTAGGCTGGAGCAGAGGACGACGTGGACCATGAGGACATATCCATTTTGGTGAAGGCATCCTGAATGCTAATAATCCCAATGAAATCCTTGCTAGTGCAGACGAACCAGAGTTGGAAGCCTCGGCCATTGAAGCATCCTTGATTTATAATCTTACCACCCTTCTCGTTTAAGATTTCCATATTTGGCGGACGATCTGCCATAGACTTCACATAGTGGAGATGGGACATGGTACTTATGGCGAAATGATATCTGCCTTGGACAAGACCCAGAGACGTACTCCCGTTAAGACTTGGTGCAGCTGTGCATGTGTGAGCCCACACGCCCACCACATCGTGGAAGGCTTGCCACGAGTTGAGGAGCTCGACACCAATCACCACGTGGGAGGCATGGGGTGAGCCCCTAGGGCCATAGGCCCTGGTCCTATGGGACTTGGCAAAAAGTGCTAGCTCCATTTTTCACCAAGACTCCTATGCCAAGGTTGGTGGCTATATTCGCGACAAGATCGAGTTTACCATTGAGTTTCCTTAGGACATGGAAGAACTCGATTTTACGGAAAGATTTGGCTAGTTTTTGAATTTTTAAGATCAACTATCGAATGTGCATTTGAGTCAGTAACCAGTTGTCAGAGAGAGCTTGGATTATTAATCTTGAGTCTCCAAGCACTATCAATTCATTAATTCCTCGATTCCTGGCTAGATGGAGACCTTGCCAGAGAGCGAGCGCTTTCACTACATTGTTTGTTTCACATCCTAAACCCCACGAGAAAGTGAATCCAGTTTTCCATCTCGGGTGATGAGAACCCGTTCCCCCTCCCGCCCCAATATTATAACTATTTGTTAATAGTTACTTAACTTTAAATTTATATCATAAACTTAACTAAATATAAAATAATCTAATTATATTTAATATTTGATAATAATAATTTTTTTAAAATATTACTTTAACTAAAAAATATTATAACTATTTGCGACGAGTTACTCAACTTTATACTTACATTATAAACTTAAAATTAATATAAAATAATCTAATTATATTTTATAAAACAATATATATATATATATATATATTATAAATTATAAATTTTAAGCTTTTAAATATAAAATTAAAACTAAACCTAACTTTACTAGATCAAATTACACAAAAACTAATCAAATTACAAACTCCATCAATAGAGACTTAACTAAATCAAATTACCAAAAAACAATAAAAGTTTATTGCCCAATTATGCTACTATGATCAAATTCACTATATCCAATTACAGATCAAATTCACTATATATCTAATTACAGTCTAATTACTGACTAGATCAATAGAGAATTAACTAGATCAAATTACAGAAATCAATAGGCAATTAGGTGCAAGTATATTCTAAATTTCATATATACACGATCAAATTACGAATTAACTAGATCAAATTACAGAAATCAATAGCTAATTAGGTCCAAGTATATTCTAAATTTCATATATACAATAAATCAAATTACAGAAATCAATAGTGAAATAGAGAATTAACTAGATCAAATTACAGAAATAGCTAATAGGTGCACAATTATATCCTAAATTTCATATATACACTCTGTTCAACTATAGATTCCATTTCCAAGCAAATTATAACTTTGAACCTGAAAAGAATAAAAAAATATTATTTTACCCCGATCAAGCTGCTTCCGATCCACAACCTTCTTCCTATGGAATTAACGCCAATAGGTAGTTTGAAGAGGATAATACAGTTGATTTGAATTCTGTTAGCACGAATGCAAACCCACGTACAACTAGATTAAAGTAAATTTAAGACAGATATATCCCTCTAATGCAGCATTATGTTATAGAAACCTGCTAACGTTGCATTGACAGTGTAAACCAACATGCTGTATTCTTTTATTACAAATTCAAGTATCTTGTCATGGGCACTCTGGAACTCAATCTTCTCGGTGCACGTTCCGTCTATGGAGATGCCTATAGTACAGTAAAAAACATAATTGACAATCCCAGTTTCTATGCTACATTAATAACTTGATTCTAAACTTGAAATATTGGGTAAGCTAAGCTAGAGCAGGCCCATATGAAAAAGTTGTTACTATAATTTGTTGCTATTGTTTTTACTGATATATATATATTACAGTTTTAGTGTGAGGAATCAAATTTGTTGTGGAATAGGCAGGTATAATGGATAGATGGCATGCCTTCCGGAACTGCAACCGTGTATCAAGTTTCAACAGGGACCAACATGTATTAACATTATCTCATTCCAATATCTCATTGAAGCTTTTAACATTATTCTGGCCACAAGAGCCTACTCTGGCCTTGCTTCTGATTCTTAACCCATCAATATCAAGAAGGTTGCTCAGATATAAGAGTATTTCCATTCACATTCTGGTGTCTCATTCACATTCTGGTGTCTGCTTCTTAAGATATATATATTCATTTTGTTATAGTACCAATGGAATTTAGTTTTCGTGCGATATAGTCATTCAAGCACTTGAGTGGGCCTAATGGTTAAGAACATGTGTTATTTTCATGAAGATCGGGATAGGGTTGCACATTGGCCTGTTGTGACAAGGCTCGAAGGGTAGAAAATAGTGTGAGTTCACATTGCTGCTTTAACAAAAACTCCAAAACCAAGTATAACATAAATAAACAAAAACCTTACTGAGATTGGGTTGTGTTATCACTGTAACTCTTGTTATTGCTATTGCTCTTCATCGTATTCTTCCTTCCATTCTGATGCTTCTGCAGCTTGTTGTTCTTGTCTTCATGGGCTGAGGAGGGCCAGATTTTTATGTCATTTTCTTGCTCAGTTAAAGTACAACTTGCCCCATTGTGAAGGAGGTGCCTCAGACCGATTCATTAATTCTCTCTGTAATTTCAATCACACAGATAACAAAAATATATTTGCAAGAATGCATAGGTTCCAAAGCGTCCATGAATTTCCTTGCACATAAAGAAGTTTTCATCTTAAATAATATTCAACACAATGCTTTCTACATGATGATCCAGAAGGACAATAGTTGAATAGGTTCTACTAGAATATTTCTGATTTTCTGCATTGTTCTTAGCAAAGGACACATATGAACCAAAGCAACCATGAAATTCATTGTTTAGCATTATCCGTTGCGGTTCGATAGATTTCTGCAATTGAAAAGTCACCTCCCCATGCAGTTAATTAATCCTTTTTAATTCTTAAAACATAGACAACAAACAATGTTCCATTGCACCACTGACGTGGCAGAATAAGCACCGTGAAGCTCGACAGGGCAGAACAATAGTTAATGTAGATCATAGGGGCTTGAGTTTTGTTAAAACCAACGATATTCCTACATTGATAGTCCAAATAACATTGAAACAAAATGATCATAGTGACATTCCAAATGCCATTCACAGTTGGACTCCATGCATTCATATACTCTTGAAGATGGCTTGGTACAAAATTTATCAATGGCATTAAGATTGGTTTTAAACTACTCTCATGGACCACTCTCCATTATTTATAGGAGGTGGATATGAGCAACTTATAATCCAATGAGACTCCACCAAATCTGAACATGTGACCTTTTGGGAGCTTCTTGGCAACATACTTTCAAATGATCAGTAAAAATGATTAAACTAACTAACTTCTTAACTATAGTTTTTTTTACCTTGGAAAACATTATTGGAGAAACTCTCTAGGTACTCTCAAATTTTGTGAATATCACATAGGGTAAATTCCATTGGAGTAAACACATATTAACCTCCCAACTTGAACCCATGACTTTCATGAATCTTGTCTTTAAAATTGATACGGTGAAAGCAATCAAGCTAATCCACTTATATATATATATTTGCAAAACTTTTTTAAAATAAGAAAAAAATTGCATTATTTAGTACTACTAGCCGAGCTTTTATTGATGTACAATCTTAATATCATGTTGTGCAAACACATCATTATGTGTAGACAAATTCTAATTACTTACAATAATTTGATATGTTCCATAATGGCATACACTTCCACTCTTATAATATGCCTCTAAATCTTGAGCCATTAACTTATTATATTCTGGAAATATAAGTTCTTAGCTAATAAAGAATAATTTAAAGTCATACTCCACCACCAAATAATGGTTTTAACCTATATTATTTAATATCTCATTGTAGTGATCACTAATATTTTTAAAGAAAAGTCATATAATTTTCAGAAACATCTAATCTTTAACCCATATTAAAAACCTATATACTAGAATTTAAATGTACTTTAACCTTATATAACTCCCTCGATTTTGTTTCACTCACCCTAAGTCTTGAGCTCCATTGCTCAATGGTTCTAGTTTTTCGTAGGTCGTCGAGGGTTTCTCTTGGATATCCTGGATAGATCATAGCAGATCTTACTAGTGGATCTAATGGTAGCGGCATAGCCCTGCGGGATGCAAATACCCTTGAGGGGGCGTCATTTATAGGTTTGGAGGATTTATCTACTCACGAAAGGAGTGATGTCATTGGTTGGTTGTCTAAGTATCTTGTTGTTGATCATATGAAGATATGTGTTGAAGGGGCTCCATTATCTGTTGAAGAGATTGTGTTGGAATATTAAAAACCCATCCCAAGACTTGGGATAAAATAATTACTCTTTTTTATTAATTTCCTACGACCTACACTAGCTAGTTTGCACCCAATTCCATTTTTGAGGTCAAACTTGCCCAAACTTTCTCCTAGAATGAATTAGAAAGATCCTGAATAAGATTTTGAAAACTCTGTAGTCTTCCCAGGTTGGCAAGTGCGCAATTCTGCTTTTTTCAGGAGTTTCCAGCTTTTTTGTCGTTTTAAGGAAAAAGCTAAAGCCAGTTTTAAGGTAGACTGCCTTGTTTTTTGCACCAACTCGCCTCCCTTCTTTTCCTCTTCTAAAATCATGATAAATTCAAATTTCCATCACTGATGAGCTGTACATACTCATTTAGTAAATTCGTGAGAATATTGACTGATTTGGAAAGTGCTTTATGCACCTATGGGGGATTTTGACTAGTTTGGTAAGCCTACTTTTGTACTGATTTGAATAAAATCTTTGAGCTTTCGAATCCTTGAAGTATCTACTTAATGAGCAACCTATATCTATTTAATGATGGATTATGTAAAATAATATCAACAACAGTTTGTGGATTATCACATATTGAGTCTCCTTCTTGAGTGTTTCTTGTATATTTTCAAGCAATTTTGTGAGTTCAATTGTTCTAGGCTTGGGCTTAATTTCCATATGGTATCATAGCATTAGTAGTTCTATTGTTCTCCTCTTCAAATTTCTTTTGCAGGGTCGACATCATTCACTGGGAGTGCATTCTGCCTGTTCAAGGGCATAGTTACTGAAGAATGGATCAATCTCAACAAATCATCTTGACTCCCTTCAACTAATTCGAATGGAAGGAAATGATAGAGATTCTGATGAGGAGTAAACACCTCTACAAAGTGACCATGGAAACTAAATCTGAGCCTAATGCAGCAATAGAGAAGATCAAATGTCATAATAGGAGAGATGAGATGCATAGTCTCTTATGTCTCAACATTTCTAGAGACCTTCTATTTCATCTTGATGGTATTACATTACCGAATGAAATTTGGGAGAAGCTTCAAGATTTGTTTCGGAAGACAGATAAGATGAGGGGTCACTAGTTGGAGAATGAGTTGATTTCTCTGAGTCCAAGCAAATTCGAATCCTTGCAAGTCTACTTCTCAAAATTCAAATCACTAGTTTTGCAGCTAAAACAGTGTGGTATTGACAAAGAAGATGAACAACTAATCTTGGCCATCCTTTTGAAGCCTAGCCCTGATTACTCAGTATTTGTTTCGACCTTCCATGCCACCAAGTTGAAAGTTTGAAACTGGAAGATGCCTTCACTAGCAGATTTCATAGAATCCTTGACTCAGGAGCAAGACAAATTGGTCTTGATGGGCACCATCAAACCTTCCAAAGATCAAGCTTTGGTTGCTGGATATTCCAAGGTGAATTCCAAAGATAAGAAGAAGGATAAGAAGCCTCTAGATAAAAAAGGAGACACATCCAAGTCTCATGAGGAGACCTCAAACTCCAAGAAGAAGAACTTTCAGAAGAAGAAAGGTAGAGGTGAAGGTAGAAAGTGTGCATACTGTTGTAAGGGATTTCATCCTGAAAGCTCTTGCATGAAGAATCGGATAGATATATTGAATCAACTTCTGGAGAAGAACAACACCTCCCTTCATGGTGGCACAATCAATAAGGAAGGAGGATCCAGTTTCAAAGACCAAGAGAAAGTACATGCCTTGGTTGCAATCACTGTAAGATCTCCTTCCTTTATCATCGATTTTGGAGCTTCTAGGCACATGGTTTCAACAAAGGAAGCCTTCTCATCTCTTGATGATTCGAAGGGTCCAAAGATTTTGTTGGGAGATAACTCAAAAACTGAAAGTAAGGGTAAAGGTAGCATTAATTTTGAACATGGTTCCTTCAATAATTTTTTGTATGTCCCAGGTCTTGCTGCTAATCTCTTGTTAGTCTACCAGATGAGTCACACAGGTTCTCCTAAGAAGGTTGTTTTCTCTCCCAATGAATATGGAATCTATGATATTGTGAATGGTAGAGTCATTGTTAAAGGTCTTGTGGATCATGGTTCAAAAGTTTGTAGGTTCTCACACTTCATGCCTTTCTCTAACCCCTCTGGTCTCCTCACCCATACCAATGAAGCAAGCTAACTTTGACATGAGAGGCTTGGTCATCTAAACTATAAATACCTTTCAGATTTGTGTGAAAAATATATGGTTTCAGGGTTTCCAAAGATAAATTTTTCCAAGGGAGTTTGTCAAGGTTGTATTCTAGGAAAAAATCCAATGCATAAGTATGAGAGAGTCGGTCATGAGCGAACCTCTGCACCTATTGAGCTCATCCATAGTGAAATTGTTGGTCCTTTCCCTCATATGTCCAAGAGTCAATCCAAATATGTCCTTACCTTCATAGATGACTTTTCCAGGTACTGTTGGGTTTACTTCCTTAAACTCAAGTCTAAAGTTTTTGACCACTTCAAGGTTTCAAGGCCTTGGTTGAGAACCAGTCTGGGAGGAAACTCAAGATCCTCAGATCTGACAATGGTGGCGAATATGTCAATTCCGAGTTCATTAATTATTGTGAAGATGTAGGTATCCAGATGCAACACTCTATTCCTTACACACCTTAGCATAATGGTGCAACTAAGAGAAAGAATAGAAGCCTCAAGGACATGACTACTTGTATGTTGGATTCTAATACTTTGCCACCAAATTTTTGGGATGAATCTATAAAATGTGCATCTTACATCTAGAATAAGGTGCCTCACAAGCATCTTGATGGAGTTACTCCTTCTGAATCTTGGAGTGGGGACAAACCAGATGTGTCTCATTTTGGGATTTTTGGCTGAAGGGCATGGGATAGAATTCCACTAGATAAAAGGAGGGATTTGGAACTCCAAAGTCAAGAGTCACTGTTTGTTGGGTATTCCGAATATTCCAAAGGGTACAAGCTGATCAACATGAGCACTCAAAATACTTCATTGAAATGAGTGTTTAATTCGAAGAAGAGCCTATGGTAGCAACAGAAATTGGAGTCCTCTTCACCTCCTCCACATTTGGTTGTAACTGAAGGAACTAATGAACTTTCTAATTATGACATATCTAATAATGATGATTTAATTGCAGATCCAAACAACCCCACAAGGACAAAGTTGGCAGCAAATACCATTCAAGCAGC
The DNA here is from genome assembly GCA_001517045.1 of Pseudotsuga menziesii. Taxonomy (NCBI): domain Eukaryota; kingdom Viridiplantae; phylum Streptophyta; class Pinopsida; order Pinales; family Pinaceae; genus Pseudotsuga; species Pseudotsuga menziesii. The sequence continues at coordinate 531,847 of LPNX011230001.1, forward strand.
TGTGGAACTAGCTGGGAATCCTAGTGATTCTAGGAGGACTAGATCTCACGTCGAAAGTTCCCTTTCTAGAAAAGATCCTTTCTTTGCTGATAATTGTTTTCTAATGATTGAATCTGACCCATAAACATATGAAGAAGCATGTGAATACCCAATATGGAAAACATCCATGAAGGAGGAATTCCATTCGCTCCAAAAAAATGACACATGGGAACTAGTCAATCTTCCTCCAAGGAGAAAGCTAATCAAGTGTAAGTGGGTTTTCAAAACTAAATTTTTTGTTGATTGTTCTCCTCTGAAGTATAAGGAACATTTAGTGGCCTGGGGATTCTCCCAATTCCAAGGCATTGACTATGACAAGACCTTTGCACAAGTTGCAAAGATGGACTCCATAAGACTAGTTTTGGCCATTGCAGCTTTGAAGCAGTGGGAAGTACATCACATGGATGTAAAGAGTGCTTTACTACATGGTGATATGAAAGAATAAATATATATTCAGCATATAGAAGGTTTTCTGACTAATCCATTTGTTATGTGCAGGTTGAAGAAATCATTGCATGGGCTAAAACAAGCTCCTAGAGTTTGGTATGCCAAGATTGATGGATTTTTTTCTACCACTGAACTATTGTAGATGCAAGTATGATCCAAAATTCTATTTGAATTCGATTCATGGTTCCTTAATCATTATTTTATTGTATGTGGATGACCTTCTGATCACAGGAAGTTCCAAGGAATAAATTGCCTCCTTGAAGAGTGCAATGAACCATGCCTTCTCTATGACTGATTTGGGATTATTAAGCCAATTTTTGGGGCTTGATATTTCTCAATAAGAAATTGGAATCAAGGTACATCAGTACAAGTATGCTTCAAATCTACTGAAGAAGTTCAGTGTGAAGGATTGCAAGCCAAGCAATACTCCTTTCCTTTCAGGAGTTAAGCTTGATGAAGCGCAATCAACTCCATTGGAAAACAACACTATGCATAGGAAAGTGGTTGGTTGCCTTCTTTATTTGAATCATAATCAACCTGATATATCTTATGCAGTGAGTGTATATTCCAGACACATGGATCGGCCTCATGAAATCCATTGGAGGGAAGCCAAGAGAATCCTAAAATTTGTACAAGGGACAAAACCTCATGGGATTCACTATGTTGCACAATATAGCCTAGAGTTAGTTGGTTTTATTGACTCTAATTGGGCAGGTGATAACACTGATAGGAAATATACTTCTTGATATGTGTTTATGCTTGCAGATGGACCAATCAATTGGTCAAGTAAGAAGAAAAGTGCGATTGCACTTTCACCTACAGAGGCAGAGTACAAAGGAGCTATGAATGCAACTACTCAATGTTTGTGGTTGCAGGGAATACTTTGAGAGTTTGGGATCGAGTTAGAGACCTATACAGTCATCTATTGTGAAAACCAAAGTACCATTCAAATCTCAATTGATCCAGTACCGAGGCAACGAACCAAACACATCAAGATCCATATGCACTACATCATAGGACTTGTACATGATGTGGTTATTGATCTGCTCTATTGCGCATCATCTCAACAAGTACCATACATCTTCACCAAGATGTTTTCAGAGAGGACTTTCATCAATCTCAAGTATTTTCTTGGGATATCTGATCATATGGTGAAGACAGATTGAAGACCATAATTCATACAGTTTTGTTCATGTCCATGTTTAAGGGAGAATTTTCCTCTTATGGTTTTGCTTATTTCCTTGTTTTGTATGGACAAGCAGTATGTAAAGGGTGACTAAGCCTTGTTTCTAGGACCGATATCTTTGATATTTTTATGTTATTGTACATAAATTTAGGCTTAAGAGGGGATGCTGGAATAATAAAAACCAATCCCAAGACTTGGGATAAAATAATTAATCTTTTTTATTAATTTCCTAGGACTTACACTAGCTAGTTTGCACCCAATTCCATTTTGAGGTCGAAGGAAAGAAAATCAATCAAAAGATGATAGTGAGGGACCTGTTGAAGAATGTGAAGATATAGAAATCAGAGACTATACAGTCCTACTTCACATGGGTTGTTCAAATCAAGGAACAACTTGAAGTAGTTGAAGAGAATGTAGAAGGAGAGATTGTGATGACTACCTTGAATGATCTTCCCAAGATCATGGGATTCATTCATTCAAGGGATCTGTTCAAGAAGGAAGATGATCTCTTTCAGCAGGCTCCGATAAGAATGCACACAAGAAGAATGTCAACTCATAACAAGAGAAGAGAAGGTGGGAGCAAATGAATATCAATCTCTCACAGCTCACACCAGAAAGAACTACAAGAAGAAGGAGAACCACCATAAAAAAAAGAAGAAGGACAAGAAGCAAAATAAGTTCAGAAGAGATCCTTCCAATGTTCGATACTATCATCTAATGAAAAGGGACACTTTACAAGATACTGTCCCAAGAACAAGGACTTCTTCAACAAGAAGAAAAGACACCATGTTCACATCACTGAAGACAATGAACCAACAAACAAAAGATTTAGAAAAGAGAAGGATGATTCTGATGAAGAGTATGTTCTAATATCAGCATTGACGGGAACTATCTCACATGGAAGCAATAACTAGCTTTTGGATAGTGGGTAATCTAAACATATGACAGGATACAAAGAATCATTTGTTAATATGTTTGAGCATAAGTCACCTCACAAGGTGAAACTTGGGGATGATTATTAATACCCCATAAAAGGAAGTGGAGAAGCTTCATACAAGCTAGACTCTAAAAAATCTTTACAGATGAAGGATGGCCAAGTTCTAATGTGGTCTAATGAAAAGACAAATGATGATGCAACAATGATTGGTTCATGAGTCAATAGAACCAAGTGAACTATGGCACTGAAGGCTTGCACATGTGCACTACAGAGCACTACCGATTGCAAGCAAAGCAGTCTGTTAGGACTTCCAAAAATCTAGGCAAAGCATGAAGGTGTTTGCAAAGGATTTGCACAAGGAAAGAATGCAAAGAAGACATTTCCCAGCAGTGAAAGTAAAGATAGAGGAACACTAGAGATAGTACACTCATCTGTATGGGGGCCCCTGTCATCCAACTCACTAAGCGGGTATGTGTACTATGTTTCCTTTATAGATGATTTCTCACGTAAGACTTGGATATATTTCTTGAAAGGGGAAAAAAGTATTCAGTAAGTTCAAGGAATGCAAAGCCTTGGCCGAGAACCACACTGAAAGGAGGATCAAGACTTTGTGGTCAGATAATGGCGAAGAGTTCACCTCAGAATAATTCAAGGAATTATGCAAAGATTCTGGGATTAAGACGGAGTTGAGAAAACCATATAATCCTCAACAGAATGGCATTGCAAAATGAAAGAACATAAATATACTGGAAGCAGCGAAAACAATGCTACATGCCCAGGATATTCCAATGTACCTTTGGGCATAAGTAGCAAGAGAATATTTTCCTCTGGTTAAGTGGAAGATAATAGCCATGTTAATGTTACACTCTTATCATAAGAGGCGAGCTTATCTTTGATATACTACTCTTATCGTCTGATCCTGAGCCTATCTTGCTCATGATCGAAAATACCGAGCAAATCTTCTTACACAACAGATCACATCGAACTATGTATTGGTGTTGAATCTCCGTGTCAAAGTGCATCCCTTCTTATCCAATGTTGAAATGGATAAGAGTATGATATTCATCTTCATTGATAGAATTCTTCCGGATCATATTCCTCATCACTTGAGGAATCTTCCATTTCTTTATTTTCAACTGCAATATATTCATCTTTGGTTGCACTGAGAGAAACACTAGTCTACTTTCTGGAACATGTTGGATTGCTCTTTCTGTTTGTAGCACTGCCAACCCAATCAGATTCATCATATCTATGCACGAAAATCCTCTGGTTTCTCGCATATATGAGTCCATACTTAATTGTACCCTTTAGGTATGTTCTTTTCCACAGCCATGTGAACACAACTCAGCTCCACAAAGAAAATATTTGACCTCATGTTCGTCAAGTTCATCAACGAACCAATATTTTTCCTGTAGACTATGGCATCAACTGTCATATCCACTTCAAGTTAGATGCCATCGGTGTAGCTATTACCCAAAATCTCAAAACTCTTCAAGGTATTAACTGCATATTTTCCTTGGCTAAGGAAAATATTCTTTGTATTCTACCACACCTCTAATATCAAGAATCCTGTCCAGATTATCAAACTTTGAGATCTACCATAGTCACTCCCTTTGAAACGGATCACCATCCTCCCTTTGCATCTTTTACTCTCTGCATCATGACATTGGAGTGACAGGTAGCCTCCTTTTCTTCTAATATTCATTGTATCCAGCCTCCTTTTCTTCTAATATTCAGTGTATCCATCTATGTCACATGTCAAGGACACTGGATATCACGATCCTCCATCTCAAACTTTGTTGCAAGTTTCTCTTGCACCCATCTATGAGCTTCTCATCCTTTGTATGCTTCTATATTTAACCTTGTAGTAAAGGTTGGGATCTCCATTACTCTAGTTCATCCTCAAGATCCTCATGTGTTATCCCATGGGTGCCTACTGAGCTTGTACAAATTCTTCTACGCATAGGTGGTTCTCTGTAGAGAGTCCCAAATCTTGGAGGTTCCTCAATCCATTCTTCTACTTCAATTACACCAAATGTCTAGTGTAATATCCACCACTGAAGAAGTGTGTCTAGCCCCTATAGCAATTTCTTGCCATAATCGACTCCCTCTTTTTGAGAGACACCACAAATATTGCTTTGTATCTCTTGATACTTCCATCTGTTGTATGCTTGATCTTATAGATATACTTGGAAGAATTTACAAAACTTCCCTTCAGGTCTCCAAACATCATTATACATGATCGACTGGTACTTCTTGATAATATCATCCTTCCATTCTTTCTTCTTGGGACATTCTTTTGCAAGGTGTAATTTCTCATCACAGCTGAAACATCTGAGTTGTGATAGGTCCTTTCTCTGAAGTCCTTTTGCAAGAATGTTCTTCCTTCTTGTTCTTTCTCTTCTTGGCATGAGTTGTTAGGGCTTGATTTTCATATTCTCTATCTCTTCTTCTTTTTCTATCAATCAAGCTTCTTCTTATGTGCATTCCTCCACAGGTGGGCTTCCTTCTAGAACAAATCTCTTGAATAAAATATTCCCATGAACTTGGGAGACCATCCAAGTTTTTAATCTCCACTTTCGCTTCTTCAACATTGTCTCCAATGGCTTCTAGTTGCTTCTTGATCTGAGAGATCCTTGTGAAGTAAGACTGAATGCTTTCTTCTATCTACATATTCACATCCTTGAGTTGAGTTCTCAATATCATCTTCTTTTTGGTGTTATTTCCTTCATACAAGCTAGTCATTGCATCAAACATCTTCCTGGGATTCTTCAAGGATGATACATGTGAGACGAAAATAATCCTCATGGCTTTGACTAAGTCCTTGTGCTTTTCTTTGTCTTCGTCTTTCTTTGGATCTGCAACTTCTTCTTTGACATAGTTCTCCGAGTCATGCTTCTTCAAGTATGATAAGCACTCTATCTTCAATGCTCGAAAAGCTTGTCCTCAAGCTTGGTATTGTTTGTCATCATGATAAAAATGAGAACCTCAAATGGAAGTAGAGAGGATAGAACTTACCAATGAGATTGCTTCAACTTGATGCTTGCTTGAAAGCTTTTCGGGAAGACTGCTTTTGGTGGAACTAGGTTTTGACAGAGAGACACTAATGTTTCAACTTGCGTAACTTTCAAATCTGATTGGATCGAAATATGTGCCTCCTCAAGGCGAGCTGAGCAGAATACTCATTTTCCCAAAACTATGGACATAACTACAAAATATCTTATGCCGTAGTTTTCCCCAACAATAGTGTTAGGTCAAAAATTGAAAATTCACAACATGAGAAACTTATTCCATATAAATATTAGAACTCCTAGGACGAGTTTTATAGTCCTCCTTTTTCAACTGATTAGTGGAGGGAAGTGCCCATACCAAGAAGCCCTAGTTTCTCCAATTTCTTCTGCAGAATTGTCTAATCTTGATTCTACTATATCTATAAAATTCCTAGTCCTCAAGGTTTGAAACTTGATACTAAGATAGTATGATCTTTCTTCTTTCCAACCCCCTAGGGTTTATCAAAATTGGATTCCCCAAGTGGAACTTAGGATAAGTTTTCCAAGGTGACTTGTTTTAGGACTGACCCCATTATAGCGAACTTGTATGGACTTCCATGTGTCATTATTTTAACTTTGGGGTCTGAAACTCACACCACATAAATGAAATTCCATGCCTTATCTACAACATCTTTATAAATTTGATTTGGACCTTCCTAGCCCCAGATATAATAATTCTCCCTAGGTCACTTATTTAAGACTGAATTTTGGAAGAAGTTGGAACCCTGATTTGGAGGAATCATATCTCCTAAAGTGCATCGAATCTGAGGCTTAAACTCGCACACAAGGTACATAAATATTTCATATTCGTCTGGTCTAAGTTTCAGATCCTGATCATTTACCAAACTCCATTTATAGAAAAAATTCCAAGATGACTAGATTTTTCTTTCTAGGGTTTTCAAGTCCAAAATCCTAATCTCCAGTAGCTGCAGTTGTAGCAGTGTTTCAGCTGCACACAGACTTATTTTAGGGTGGATCTGATACCATGTTATAATTTTGATGGTTATACAATATCTAAATCATTTAGCATCATAACATCATAACCATAAGTAAAGGATCACTGAAATAAAGATAAGCACATCCACACAAAAGAGCACATAGATTTATCCTGGTAAACCTCATCAAGAAGAAAACCCAACAAAACTTCCTTGATATAGAGTTCGACCAAGCATAGTGTAAAAACCCAAGAACAAGAACAATAGATCCCTTTTTGCAAGTATACTCTCTCTCTCTCTCTCTTGTGCAATGCTTAAGTGAGAAGTGTGTGTAAAAGAGAGAGGCGCCTCACCTATTTATATTCATGAGGTGGGTGACTTAATTTCCTAACTAGGTCTCTCAGGTTCTCTAATTAGTGCTGACCTACCTAGGAATACTCAAAATAACATTTATAAAATACTTGTGTGGGTTCTATTTCCCCAACACTGAGGTTTTACCTCATGACTTTTACATGACTAGTTACATCAAGGACATCTTCGAACGAAGGAATAAAATCTACGGATAGGAAGAGCACTTAGGAAGAGCAGGTAGTTCCACTGATAGGAAGAGCACTTTAGGTTCCTGCTTCAGTTTGGGATCTGGCATGATCTTCTGGTTTAGCAGGAAGCAGTCCTACATGGCGCTAAGTACAACTGAGGTAGAGTATGTTGCCACTTGCTTGGCTAGTTGTGAGGAAATATGGCTGCAGAAGCTACTGTCTGATTTGTTTGATATCCAGTTATGTAACACCCTGGTTTTGACCCCATGGTATTGAATTGCATATGATTAAATATTGTATTAAATCGTGGTGTGGAGCTCAAGGCAAAGGCCCCACCATGGATTTAGTGTTTTATGTTTCTGCAATTAAAATCGATGCTGATGGTTTATGTGCTAGACAGGCACAATATGTTTGAGATATCATGTAAAATGCAAATTAATAAAAATACCACAACTAGATATGCGCCGCAATGTTAAAAGAGACGGGGGCATGATTTCACAAGGAATAGGGAGGGGGAAATATTCAAACCTTTGATCCAATGGGAAAAACCCAAATGTCTAATGGAAAACCCATAAAGTGGTCAACTACCCATTTTGTCCTTTTGTGCCCAGTCATCTAGAAGTTGGTCGAGGAATTTATTGCATGGGAATGGGCAAGGCATGGGGGTCAATTTCGAATTGGGTAGAGCACCCATTTTAGAAAAACGTGTTTTGGCTTAATGTTGGCTTGAATGTGGGTGTATGGGTTTGCTGTGTGTAAGCATGTTACTCCCTAGTTCCTTGTGGAAATCATGCCCAACTCAGGGGTGGCGATGATGCTGAGAGATTGATGAGCACACTGGCCTATGGTTGGGTGGGACGTTGCAACAACATATCTAGTTGCGAGCCAGCTTCTTCTCAAGATAAGTATTCTTTGTGTATTTAATTTTGGCAATTGTATTCGTTTTATGAATTACTATGAACACGCTGAATGCTTGAACGAATGTGTTTTTCTTCCGCTATTTATTTCATGTATAATGCATCTATGTATGTTTTAATTCAATGCATTTTATTATCATGTTTCATGGGGCTAGATCGCTCGTTTGATAGCAGCAGCAACCTAGTCACGTCATTTCCACCGTCGGTATGAGGGGTGGGGACGTGACAAGTTGGAAGTGACTTATATCGTTTATGAAAACCAGAGTTGTGTGAAGCTGTCGGAGAACCTGATGTTCCATGACAAGTCAAAGCACATAGAGATCAAGTTCCACTATATCAGGGATATGGTATAGAGAGGAGAAATGAAGCTCTTGTAGTTTGAGTACTTCATAGAAAGACTCTGTGTAATCCAGAACGAGACCCCTCGAAAAAGGGAGAGATGAGTTTTAGCATAGTTGGAGCTACAGGTTGTCTTTGTGATGTAATCAGTCTAGGTGTGCTCCTATGATAGAGACGAAAAGAGAACAAAAGACGTGGATGCATGAGATATCACATGGGAAATGAGATAGGTTGTCTGAGTGGAAAATATCCTGGCATAGGACGTAGGCTGTTCAAATGTAGTCAGTCCTATCGGTTGTCCTCGGATGTAATCAGTCCTAGCGAAGGTCGAAGGTTATCCTTGGATGTGTTACCAACCTTTTTGTACCATAGTTGGGTTACCTGAGGAGCCGCTGGTTGACAAACTTGTTCAAATTCTAATTCCAGTGTATCAGTTGATCCATCTTCATGTCTAGCCAATATTGGCTAGCCAATTTTTGATCTGAATAATTTTGACCATGGCCCTGCAGGGTTTGTAATAAAATGTGCTAGTAGGGTATTTTTGAGTGGTTTGGTCTCCTAAGACGTAGAATCTCAAATAAGGTATTCCAAGGAGTTTTTTGCCCCTGAAAATTATGCTTTGCTTTCAGCCGAGTAGAATTGACGAGGTTTTCTCCCGCTTCCTCCAAAGCCGGAATGCCTGATGTTGAATTCTAGGCCTTGGGGGGTTATTAGAGCCCAACTGAGTGTTATGAACCTACTATGCATTATTTAGGTAGATCATGGTCATGTCCTAAGTCATCTGGACATATAAAAAAATTTCGAAAAAATCTTTTTCAAATTGGGAAATTTTTTTTTTTAATTTTTAATTTTTTAATTACTTTTCCTAAGTTTTTTGGGTTAATTTTTCCATAAATTAAATGGAAAAAACTCGTTTGTAATAAATCGGTCATCCGGACTCCGAATTCAGTTATTGAAAGCTCTAACCTTAAGCCAAAAATCATTCTTGATCGGCCAGTCAATCGGAACCAACTTTCTAATCATCGATCGAACGCATAATGCCTTTTTCTCAAAAAAAGTCAGTTTTGAGGAAAAAAATGAATTTTTATTAAAAAATGATTATTTTGGAAAAAATTAAAACTCTCCAAATTAATCCAAATTCGGCGAAATAAAAGGTTAAATAACATATGATGGAGCATTTATGATGTTTGGAGTTGTCATAACTCAACTTTAGTCATCATCAAGTGAGCAATTAATTTATTATCAGTTAGCCGCTTTGTCATCTCAAGCTAAATAATGAGATGGAGAACATTCATTGGTCTGGTGATTTGATCGAGGTGAAGACTGAAGCTTGCACCATCAGTGGGATTCCCTACATCTAGACGCCTCCTTTACCTATTCACGCTCCTCTCTCCTCATGAGGGCGTCATCACACGTGTGGGCTCAGGCTAGGCTTGGTTTCAGTGCTCAGGGTTGGAGTGGGGGCACCTTGCCTAGGTGGAGGCCTCCCCTCACTCCCAACTCTTCAATTTAGGTTTGGATTCTCTGTTTGGTGTCCAGGCTGGTTAGGTTATGAGGTTTGGTTTTAGGGTTATAGCACTCTCCCATTTGTTAAATAGAGGCTCCTTTAGCTCTATTGAGGGTGGATGATTGATTCAAAGAACCTCTGGTGAATTATTGTAATACTTGTTGCTCTTATGCAACCATTTTGAATAAAGAAAGGCTTTGGAGGCTCATGTGATGTGGATTCCGGATTCATATGCTTTAATTAATGAGGTGATACAATTTCAATCTTGCTTTTGTTTGCTAATCTATGGGTAATTATAAATGCTTTAGAGGGCTTATATAAGCACACAAGAGTAGATATTTGTAGTTTCAAGTTATCTATTTACTTATTTACTTTCCGAAATCTATAAGAGCATTGTCTTATTTAGTTATGTCTCATACTTTTCTTGATTCAGAGTAGTAAATAGTACATGTTCTAATCCCCTTTTTGGCAAGCATACAAGTCTTTTGATTGCAGATCACTCCATTGCACCGAGTAAAAGGTTGAGCTAAGTTGCATCTCCTTTTCTTGGAGTCAAGCACAGGTTTCTAGTAGCTGCATACTGATTGAGATCCAAGGTGGTTTCATAGATTTGAAGATCCAAGTGGTTCCATCTCTTATATTCACCCCTAAAAAACAAAATTCTACTTTCCGGTTACTTTGATTCTCTATTTTATAACAAGTAGATCTAAGCATTAAATCTCATCTTTATATCTCTTGTTATGTAGATCTAAGAATTTCCTTTGTTAAAAAGCTTATCTCACGAAGGTTTAGATCTAGTTTTGTTTAGTACTTGAAGTAGCATCAAAGTCTCATCTTTTGCACGAGTATTAAATTGTAATTTCTTAGTGTATGGTATTGTCTAATCCATCATTTTGCAGGAAAGAAGCTTGCTGGTTTTTCACCTTTCATGATAGGTTAAGTGGGAAAATTGGTAAAAATTTAAAGAATTAAGCTGCAAAAAACTTTCTCTTGTTCCTCTCCTTAAACCCCTTTCTACAAGTTACTTTTCGTTGCCCTTTTTACCTCTTCTTCATCGCTGCCCCGTTATTACTCTTTTTTACTTTCCCTTTTCTTCTTTTTGGACAGCCCTAGTGTGCCCTAGTCTTCCTTCTTTTTTTGCCTCTTTTTGCCCTAGTTTTTGGGCCTTCTTCAACCTTGTTATTGGCCTTTTTGGCCACTTTTTGTTCGCTGTCCTGTTTTGTATTTTTTATGACAACCATTTGTTTTCTCTTTCGCTGCCCCGATTTCTTCGATTTTTACCATCCTTTAGCTTCTTAGTTGGCTGCCCTATTCATCCCTTTCTTTGGTTTTGACCTTCTCTTGGTTTTCTTGCCTTCTCTCCCTCATCTTTTTTTTTTCAACCCTCTTTTCCTTTGTTCTTTTGGCTATTTTTCAAACTTCTTCTCTCTTCCCTTTTCATAGGTTTCAGAAAAATCTTCAAGCAAAAGTCAAAAGCACTCTCCTTTGTTACAAGTTATAATATTAGTAGAGCTATTTTGCTTTCATCTGAAAAGTCCTTTCAACGATTAAAATCCTTAAGGCACATTGTATAAATTTTAATAAAGATCTTTTGTTTGAGTTGGGTTTTTAAGTCCCCACTCTCATCCTCCCCCATTTGTGGAGGATTGTGTTGTGTCCATTTTTTACATTCTTAGGTTAGATGTTTTTTGTCTCATTATAATTACATCTTTTTCTTAGAATTTTAATTGATAATCTATCA
>LPNX011230001.1:548973-571678 GCA_001517045.1 Pseudotsuga menziesii
AGTTGATTACTTCGAGTCCCAATTGTTTATCTTTCTAGGTGAATCAATTGCTTAAATCTCTTGAATCTCACCATAAGGTGGATCAAGAGTGCTCTCTATTGGAGAGTTTAATCAACCAATTTCATATTGTGTTTGTTTAATCAATTAATTCCCAAGTAAGACTCTTGAACTTGCAAAAACACAAGTCAAGAGCACTCTCTATCAGAGAGCATCTCTAGCATTGCATCATCCTTGCATTAGTCTCATATAGATTAGATAAGACTCTCGAACCTTCGTCATAAGACAAGGTCAAGAGCGCTCTCTGTTGGAGAGTCTAATTAATTAACCTAATAAAACCTTAACCACGCACACTCCTTTAATTAATTAACTCCTTCCCCTCCTTGCCGAAGTATGCTCTGACCGATCCCAGATCGGAATACCCAGAAACGACACTGGATCTTTAAACCCTACAAGAACAACTTAATTAAAACTTTTTTCCTCATAACCAATGCACCGGTGTTGTTTCGTTTAAATACCAAGGCATGTGGGCAAATTCCAAGTGTGGGCACCGGGCTACCCAATCTGGGCACAGGTAGTTAAGTTATTGAACACTTACCTGTGATCCCAGACAAGTCCATCATGTCTTCGAATGGAGCCACTGAAGGTATTTCCAGTTAGGACATCCAGCTACCATAAGCAAAGATCACCAATAAAAAACTTTTAAAACCTACCAAAAGCACTTGCAAAACCTAACATTCATTGGCATCATTTTTGGATTCACATCATATTTACACTTGAAGCATCTCTGATGAGTTGACTCCATAGGCACTGGTTCTATCTTTTACGCACTATTGATAATCTGGGCCATTTTTCCATTGGATGTTTGATTATAAGTTATATCTGTGAATGCTTTATCATTTCATGAGTTCTCAAATTATTGTCTATCTTTCAATTCTTGTGATAGCAACATGGATTGCTTCGTCTTGTGTTTAGAATTCATAATAAACAAACATATTTCATCATAACAACTCCTAAACAACACCCATCTGCATCCAAAACATCTAAAACTTAACTTAAACATTGAGCCATAGAAAACTCTTTGTTAGGGACTACCCCCCTTGGCTTTGTTAGGAGTTAGCCTAAATGGAGGAGCTAGGAGTAGGTGATAGTACCTAGCTCTGTGCTTACCCCCAAGGTCACACCTCTCCCACTTTCTCTAGTGAGGAGACAGCTTTCAATTGATTTCTGTTGCTGGTGTGCAATCGATGGACAACAGGATGTAATCAGTCCTGGTACAGGTTATCCGACATGTAAAAGATCTTGGCATGGTACACAGGTTGTTCAGATGTAATGAGTCATGTGGGTTGTCCGGAGTGTAAAAATCTCCTAGCATGGTACACAAGTTGCTCATACGTAATAAGTCCTAGAAGGTTGTCCAAATGGAAAAGATCCTGGACATAGGTTGTTTGGATGTAATAAGTTCTTGAGTTTGACCTGAAACGTAAAATTCCTGGCATGGTACACAGGTTGTTATGTCATAATCAGTCCTTGTATGTGTGTATTCCCATGTTGGAGATGATGAGGTCATAAGGCACTTGATGTGAACTTGGGAAGTTATCACAGAGTGGTAGATGTTGGTGTTCTTGGTGACATGAAAGATTCCAGCATGCTCCTATGTTGGTAGAACGCTGGTTGACCGTAGAGAGACGTAATGCACTTGGTGTGCTCTTAGGTGATTCTTACATAGTGGAAGATGCAGGTTGTCTTGGTGACATAAAAGATCCTGACATGCTCTTATGTTGGTAGAACACAGGTGGTCTACATTTGGGATGTGCTCTGTGTGTTTTGTTTGTTTTGTGAAGGACAAAGAGATGATCTGGATAGGACGATATGATGATAGGAGACGCAGGTTATTGCAGTGGCAATGTAAAGAATGGTCATGGGATGTACCTATGTAATAGCTTGCTCATGGATATGATGAAGACCTTAATGAGGACTAGGCCTACAACTAACATGAAAAAGGGTTGGCTCTGTAGAAACTTCTGATTATAGATAGTACTATTCGATGATCGACAAGATGATGACTATGACAACAACTATGATGATGAATCTATGATGTTGATTGGACCAGATGTGTTGATGAATATGACGAGAGATAATACCTTCCTAGTTAAGAGGGAGTGTTGTTGTAATTGTAACTTCATAAGACATTCTCAAATTTTAAACCCTAACACAAAGTTTCAAACCCTAAACTGCTCAACAAATGGAACCTCTCAAAATTAACTACAATGAAACCTTTTCCCAAGTCACCAAAATTAACTACATCATCCTTGTTCATGTCCTTGACGCCTTACATAAATAGGAGGTCCATAAAATAGATGTCAAGTCCAAATTTCAATTCTAACAGAATCTTTTTTTCAATTCAATTGTTTTTACTTTTAAATATTTAAATAAGTTCAACGTTTACATGGATACCAAGGTGATGGGATGTATTGGAGGTCAACAATGGGTGGCTTACATAGTAAAGTTAAAGGTAAGTCATGTTCAAATCAAGGAGGATGTAGATAAGTCAATATAGTCCAAGAATGTAGCTCTAGGGATCTAAGCCCCAAGGCTAGGTTATAAAACAATGTTTGCCAATGATAAGCCTAAAGAAATTCTATGGTGGCAGAAGCCACTATGGAAGATCAAGTCTCCATGAAAAGCTGGGATATTTAAGCGGTTGGTCATAATGAATAAGACTCTTACTTGGGAAGTGTTGCAAAAATGGAATAAACAAGATCCTAATATACGTACGCATTTTATGCAAGGAGGAGGACATTATAAGAAATTTGTTAATCTCTTGTAGACAAACAAGGTCCTTTTACATGTAATTTATGCAAGGAGTAGGAGGAAACTAAAAGACATGCGTTAATCTCTTGTTTTTAAGCTTGCTAAGACTCGTCTGAGATGGATAGTCTAACAGGGGTAAGGAAGGCATGGCAGGGAGAGTCAATTGTAGAAGGTTTCAATCAATGGTAGTAGAAGCTAGAATTATAAGAATTCAAAACCCTTCCTTTGATTGTAACGTAGGTCATCTAGCTTTCCAAGGATGTGGGTATCTTTGCAGATAAGGATTATTCCTCCTTTTCAATGTTTCTTACAGAGTAAAACTATTTGTGCTAGTTATTAGTCCATTCCAAGGGCTATCTCCTTGAGGCATATTATCACTGAGCTCATGGACAAGTTTGGGGCATGGGGATACTTCGATAACACTAACCAAGAAACTCATCCAAACTATGGGAGTGAGGATATATTTTTCTTAATGAAACTCACTTCTTTAGATTAAGGCTGGCATGGTAAGGGGCTCTACTAACTTTCCAAAACTACTAGTCTTGAAGCTTTTTCAAAAACTATCCGCAAAGAAAGGGTTGTCCAAACGTCAGGTTGTTGGTGATAAAATTGAATGATGGGAGAATTTAGGATGGGAAACTTGTTTCTGAGACCTATTTTTGAGGAGATTAAAAGGATTTCATCTGTTTTTAACTCAATCTCTTTTTTCCATATCTACAGATAACTCAACTCTAAGGTTGACTCTCTCTCCAAAGAGGGCCTTTAGTGAGCTGCTGGTTTTTGGTCTCTATCAGAATCAAAGGATGGTCAAGTGATTCATGATGACATCCTTGCCGTCTTTGGTTAAACAATGATTCTTGTCACTTTAAAATCATCGCTCTTTTTCTTTTAGTTCATGGATGTGAGTGTAGATGTTGTGCAAAAGTATTGGCTCAGCTCAAGCCTGTTCAGTTTTCTGACTATTTCAGTGTGGCCACTTTATGTGTAATTCTGATGCATTGTTATTCATCCCTTCGAAATATTTTTTGATTCCATATCAAACATGGTCTGTAATATTTTGGTAATGTATCTGGTATGACCTTTGAGTACAGAATAGTGACCATTTAAGAGTTCTCTTATGGTCTTTTTGTGGTATCATGATGGAGAATTAATCCTTTGTATAATCTTGAAGTGAAATATGCATTATGCAGAATGTAATATTTTTTCATCTCAAATAGAAGTTACAATCGAGGAAAAAATACATAATGGTCCAAGATGACCACTGGGAGCACAAGGAGTCTATGAGTCCACAAGAGGGAAACTTGATGAAAGGTGTCCCATGGAAAACAAACTTTTTCTTCCCATGTTCCACCTCAAAGTCACATTGTTTCCATCATGTGCCTTAAATGAAGCTCACCATCACCTTGGACTTAGAAACATAAATCATGAATGCATAAAAAGGTTGGTGAAAGAAATTCTACTTCAAATTCACACAATAAAGAGTATGGGAAATATATGTTGCAAGGATAACTATAGTCATTTGTGGTATTACAAATTTCTTCTCATTCCATTCTCTTACCTCATGGTATTGTGATTTCTCTCCATATTCTGCATTCTGTCGATTCCAAGCTACAATTTAACAGGGTATTCCATCCCAAATCTGTAATTCCTGAACCAACACCATCAAGAGAAAATCAGTGGACTTTGTTATAGAAATTGATGGTAGTGGGTGAGCTTAGAGCTCGGGGAAAACTGAAACCATTGCCTACCTGTTTCTGCTTCTCCTTGACTTCATTTAAGCCAAAGAAGCACTCAAATAGGGTTTAGAAGCCAATTCATGGTTGGTCTCTTCCACCTTGCATTGGAGCACACGTTGGTAGTGATTTCCTAAAGGACTGTATCAAAGAGAAGGGACAGGTCCAAGTTGCGTTGTGTATGGCTCTAAGTAGAGAGTTTCACGGCTGGATGAGGTGGCTGGAGAGTTTTATGGAGAGTGTATTTGTCGAGTGATGAGAGCAATGGGTTGGGTGGAGTGCGTTGTAAGCCCATAGCTAGTTTCTTTGCTTGGTGGTTTCATACCATGGCTTGGGATGGCCTTTGTATTGGATTTTTATGCATGGGAGTGAATTACTTTTATGGAACAAATGCCTCGGACTAATTTCATCAAAAGACACAAGTGTCTATTCCATGTTTTACATTTCTGCCATTTAACTCTATTTTTATGATGATGAATTGTGCATGCAAAGTGTCTGATTTTGCTTGGGGATGTATTGACATGTTCCCTTGATATCAATTACTAGATGCTTAAATTAATAATTATTACACTGCACCTTTAATTCTGTTGACTGAGGCATCCATTTGTAGTGCGTTGGGATTCTTTTGGAAGCCAAATCAATCTATTTCTAATGGTGAATTATGCTCGTTAATGGTTGGAAATTAAAATTAGGTTTTAGTGGACACTCATCTGATTAATAGATGTTTAAATTAATATAAATTATTCCACTGCACCTTTAATTCTGCTGACAGAGGCATCCATTTGTAGTACGTTGGGTTTCTTTTGGAAGCCAAATCTATTTCTAATGGTGAATTATGCTGGTTAATGGCTGGAAAATGAAATTAGGTTTTAGTGGACACTCATCTGTTCAATGGGAAGGCATAGATGGGTATGTCACATGGCCTCCATTATCTTAGTAAGATTGAAGATTTCTAAAATCTTCTACGTACAGACCGCACACTTGAATTGTGACTTTCTACATCACTTCCTAGATTCACTGTTGTTATATAAATGATTTATGTATAGTTCTGAATTTCTATTCGAGTCAATCAATAGTGGAGGGATAGGGTGAGGTACACGAGCAAAGACAGGTGACTAGGCAGACTCATAGAGTAGATGCGGCGTCCGACGATGGTAATGGTAGTCGATTAGGGTTTCCCGTTTTCTATTTATCCATTTGATTTTTGATGGTGAACTTCAACGATTAAATTCGGCAAGCCTTGAAATTTGCCGAAATTCAATTTTTATTCTTGAAAAGCATCGAATCCGGTGACTTAAATTTTGTCTGTATTTTTTTATCTTAATTGCTTGCCCTCCCTCCTCGCCATCAATTTGATATGTTATTTTGACTTGGATTTTTAACTCTCAATCGAACCACCTAAATGTCAGTTTTTGTAAACTGATGCTAACGTCATCAACTACTTCAATAGACGTGCTTGGTGTTGCTTGCCTGGTTTGCATCGCAAAGGGTTGTTTTTCACAAACTATTTGCTGCAGAAGCTTCTAAACTTGGAAATGTACAACTTTTTGAATGAGGAGTCTTGAGTTTTTCGGTTCAAAAAATTAAAACATGAGATACAAGAGTCATCGCTGAATGTCACCTGGAGGCATCAATTTTGAATGATAGCTCGTAGGTGACAAATGTTGAATAGAAGTCATTTTTTTTTTGGTACCGTCAACACTATTGTGACCATAGACTAGGGGTGAGGCAAGAATAGCTTTTTGGGTTGAACTGTGGATAAGCTCAAGCTCATCAAACATTCCTACACATAGTATTGGACATTCCCTACCAACCTCGATTGGTTCAAGGTCAAAATCCTCTTATGCTTACTGCAACTACAACATAGATCAAGACTAGTATCTACTGCCATGCACTCTGTGCAAACTTGGAAAATAGAAAACATAGCGGAAAAGTTTTGTTTTTAATGTGTATGCTCTTTACCATGTGCCTTGTGTAAAATTGTTAAACCAAAAACAATTAGAAAACTGACATGTTTTGGGTAAGCTAACCAATGACTAACACCAAATTTGAGATATTTGGTTTCAGAATTTTGTTTTTCTGTGGTTGTGTAAAGTGTCTTGTATACTAAAAACCAAGGTTTGTTGGGTAGTCACGCTCTCCCACAACAAGGACACCCCATTTCTCCTCCTTAATATTGCTAAATCTTTTGTTTAACTTGCTTGGCTAAAAATTACTTCAATAAGTAAAAGGTTTTGGGTTCAATTCATTTTTGTTACTTTAATTAGTAAAATGTTTTGGGTTCAACTCATTTTTGTTACTTTTTTAAAAAGTTCATGTGAAAGTAATTTCATTGTAAGTGTTTTCCACTTGTTTTATAAAAGTGAGTCACTTATTTTAAAGCAACTTATAAGCAAAGTTATCATGGGAAGGAAATCCTTCACTACATTTTTTGCACCTTTATCTGCCAGGTGACTCCCTAGTTCCATTTTATGGTTTTCTTCAAAAAGGCATAACTTTTACATTCAAAATTGATTTTTAGTGTCGTTTAATTTCAAACTATCTATTTTTTCAATGTCTTTGCATCATTGTTTTTTGAAATCATATTAATATGGCTAGTCCAAGTGATGTTTTACTTACCAATACCAACTACTTCTAATGGAGAGCCCATATGGAAGACATCCTATGAAGTAAGATACTTTACTAGATTACCTTGAGAAAATAAACTATCCACATAGATGCCAATTAAAAAATAATATACGAGAGTAAAAATGATGAACCCCATGGATTAATCAAGATGTTCATATCTAATGAGTTCAAATTCTACCTTCAAGGAATTGATGCACCAAATGTAGCTTAGGAAAAGTTGAAAACTATATTTGGTAAACATAATAAGATTTGAAGTCACCATCTTGAAAATCAATTGGTTTCTTTAAATCCAAATGATTTCTCTTACATTCAAGGCTAACTATCTTAGTTCAAAACCCTTAGACTCTTAGTTGAATAATGCAAGATATATAAACCAATAAACCAATTTTTTTATCATATTCTTGCTAAGCTTTCTCCTCCTTATTATGTTTTTGTATCTACTTTTTACTCCATCGATGAAGCTATGCGGGCTAATTATAAAGAACCCACTCTTGAAGTTTTTTGTGATCTCTTAATTAAAGAGCAATATAAATTCTTACATATTGGAGTGATCAACACAGTCAATACATTTAGCAAAGACTTAGTCGGTGCTAGGCCTAAGAGTTGGGGTCAAAATATTGCTTGTGGAGGGTGCAACTGTGAAGAAAATTTTGTCATTTGGAGTAGCATATCTCTCTCTTTATCCGCTTGGTTTGGGATATCCTTATTTCCCTTCTCTAAAATATATTTCTCTAAGTCTTTGTAGTTGTTGTGGCAGGCATAGATGTAATCTATGTTGATGTTCAATCCATAATAAAATTTCACGGTATTTTCCCATTATTTGGTTTAGTATTTTTACACTGGTTGTTCAATGTTAAAATCTGCAAAATGGGTTACACATTCATGAATATTTGTTTGTAAAAATTTCATAGCAACCTTCTGAAGTATGTAATGATCATTTTGGGTGATTTAGGGAGTTTTAGGGTCAGTCTGAAGTGGTTTGGGAAAAATTTGAGCAGGTTTGATAATGTTTGGAAAAGCTCGAACCTAGGGGGTTTCTCTATCAAAATTTCAAACTACTTTCTTCTTTGTGGTCTTAGTTGAGTTAAATATCCCTAATTTTTAATTTGGGATATTACAACAAGCCTCTAATTTCATCTGCATCCACCACCATGTCCGTAAGGCTAGCCTTTCATGCAAAGATGGGACTGTCTGGAGAAACCAATCATAACTTGGAAGCTCATCAAACCAACTTGGGGGCTTGTTGGGCTCCAATACGTCTTGGGATCCTATCACACCAAATATATAACACCATATGACTTGGGATCTCACCTACCAACTCGACTTGGAAGATCTCATGCCAACCTGAGATTGGAAGCTCGCCCTTCTAACTCGACTTGGGAGCCTTCCTTGTCATCTTGACATGGGAGTTCCATGCTCCTATGCACCCTTGTGGCCCATAGATTCCTCGCTATGGAGCATCTCCCAAGGGGAGGTTTCCTCCCACGGGATTTATATTTATCCTTGTGTGGATCCCCTCCAAGTGCTTCTTGCTTCTTAAAATATTCAAGTGTCCCACAACTTTCCTTTATATACAACGCATCCACCAACCAAGATTTTGCACTTGTTGACACTATCTGGTCAATAGGGGTTCACTCCATAGATCTTTCACACTTATCGATGCAAACTCCCTAAACATCGGCCCAGACAGGTTTTACCCTATCCAACAACACTTGCGAAGCAGGTGCAATCTCACCTGAGATGTCTGAGGGAGGGCTGCAGCAACCAAGTTTCTGCTGGGGGAAGAGGGCTTCCACACTATAGGTTATTTTATTACACTATTGATGAGAGATACAGTGTTTAACTTATATTATTACTCAGATCAATTCTTTCACATTCATTCAGAATTAGATCGACAAAAACTCATTATCATCATCATTCAGATTCATATTCATAGTACAAAGACATCGACACAAAACAAACCAATAGATCCCACAAGACTTCACATCATTCAGATTTACCCAGGAAAACACAATGATTGCATCATTAAAGACTTCACAGTATTAATCACATCATACAGAAGTAAAAACAAGAGACAAAATCATGTCGCCAACAAAACCTTCATATTATCAACCCCATAAAGATATCCCAGAAAGACGTAACATCACTTGGTCTATTAGCCTCAAACCCAAAAATACATTTGTTCCTCCAAACTAGATCCACAGATAATAATTGATTACAACACTATTGATTCCATCCCATTCGCCCCCTAATGACTACACTTCTAACTCTATTTATAGGCTTGCAAAGCCATTACAAAATGGTCCACTCGACCAATCTCCTAACTAATTTGACCAATAATTCCTAACTTGCCTGTTTCTCTTCCGCACAGTCGACTCTTCCTTCTGTCAGTGTCCTTTTCGATGGAGGGGGTGCGCCCTGCACACCCTAACCCCTTACCAATAAGCCCCCAACACACAAAATTGTGGCTCGTTCTTGAGCCATGTCAGCTGGAAATCACTGGTTCGTTCAACTTCATCTTGAAGGCGTCATATGTAGCCTTAAAAAAATACATTCATAAGTTACAAATATACTTGGGCCATTCATAAGTTACCCATATATAAATGGGGTAAGCGAATGTGTACATTTTTAAATCCCTCATATTTCAACCTGACAAACTTGTCCCACAAGTTATAACCGACCAAAAATTGAAATGAGTAATGACAACGTTTGACCCTCTCCTGGTGCAAATATCTCCCGAGAAAAATCCCTAAAAGTATATGGTGAAATGGTTTCGAATCTGTTAAAATTCACTGCAATCAATGGTGGAATTCCTTTGGATCTTTCAACCAGATCTTTAAGCAAAGGGGATCGAAGTAAAGACAGTTTTCTGAAAGCGAAGGATCAAATTCCTAATTCTCTGCTCTTTCACAAACCATCTAAACATTGTTTCCCATTGTCACTTTCACTGGCTTCCTTCATCTCGTTTGAAAAATCCTACACAATAGAGAAGTGGTTTCCATGCAAGTGATACAATCTTTAAACAATCCACAGAAGAAAAAGCAGACCTTGTTCTTACGTCTTGGGCTGCTGCTTTACCTTCAGCACAAGATCACTACCCAAAAGCAATGCAACGCTACCAATGGGACAAGAACTCTATGTAAATAAGGGTTTCACGTTCACCATGTGAATAATAAGAACAAGCATATGGACACTTCTACATATGTTTCTCTCCTATAGGCATGTATTCAGAACAAAGCCTTACAAGAGGGAAATTCCATCCATGCTCATATCAACAAGCCGTGATTTACTGGACACGTAATCCTATCGAATACACTTGTCCACATGTATGTCAAATGCGGGAGCCTGGTTGACGCTCGCCGATTTTTTGACCAATTAACCCATCGGAACGTTTGCTCATGAACTGTTATGATCTCACAAGTTATGCAAGGCATGAATTTCCTAAGGAGGTGTTAACCATCTTTCATCAAATGCAAAAAACTGGTGTCAATCCCAATCACTTCACCTTTGCTAGCGTTTTTCCAGCATGTGCCAGCTTGGCATCTCTGGAAAAGGGTATGAAGATCCATCAACAAATAAATCGAGGTGGGTTTCAGTCTAATGTCTTTGTGGCAAGTGCCCTTGTAGACATGTATGCAAAGTGTAGAAGTACAGAAAAGACGCGTGAAGCGTTTGATAATATGCATCAACAAGATTTGGTTTTATCGAATGCAGTGATTGTTGGATATGTGCACAATGACTGTGTTTATGAAGCTAAGAGACTCTTTATGCAAATGCTTGAACGAAACAAATTCTTGAGGAATGCAATGGGAATCAGGGTTTGCACAAAATGGGCTTGTTTATGAGGCCTACAAGCTCTTTCAAAAAATGCCTAAAAGAGATGTATTCTCTTGGACAATGACGATTTCAGGATTTGCTCAAAATGGGCTTGTTGATGAGGCATTCAAATTATCTAATCAGATGCCTCAACGAACTTTTGTTTCATGGAATGCAGTGATTGCAGGATATGCACAGAATGGAGTCGTAGATCAGGAACTGGAACTATTTCAAAAAATGCCGCAAAGAGATGTATTCTCTTGGACAGCTATGATTTCAGGATTTGCACAGGATGGGCTTCTTGACAAAGCCTTGAATCTCTTTAATCAAATACCCCAACGAACTGTGGTTTCATGGAATGCGATAATTGCAGGTTTTATGCAGAATGGTCATAATCAAGAGGCTTTGAATCTCTTCCATGCAATGCAATTGGCAGGTGAGAGGCCATAATCAAATACTTTCACGAGCATTCTCACAGCATGTGCCAACTTGATGGCTCTGGAACAAGGAATGGATATCCATGAAAAATAGTTAGAAGTGGATTTCAGTCTCATGTCATTGCGGTGAATGCTTTGATAGACATGTATGGAAAATGTGGGAGCATACAAAAGGCACGTGAATTGTTTGACAACATGCATCAATGAGATATTGTCTCGTGGACAACAATGATTGGAGGATATGTCTCGCATGGCTTTGGTAAGGAGGGTCTCAAACTTTTCAAGCAAATGGAACGGTATGGAATGCACCAAAACTCTGTCACCTTAGTTTGTGTTTTGTTTGCTTGCAGCCATGCAGGCTTAGTGGATGAGGGTTGTTATTACTTCAATTGCATGAGAGAACATTATCACATAACACCTTCAGTTGAGCACTATATCTGTATGGTTGACCTTCTTGGCCGCACTAGGAATTTGGATGAAGCACATGACTTTATCCAGAAAATTCCAATAAAACCAGATGCACCTGTCTGGAGTTGCTTGCTCAGAGCCTGTAGGATGCATAACAACATAGAGCTGGGAGAACACGTGGAAGAATGCATTTTAGAGTTGGATTCCAAAAATTATGCACCTTATATCCTTCTGTCAAACATCTATGCTGCAACTGAAAGGTGGGATGATGCAATAATCGTGGAAACGAAATTGTTTTCAATAATCGTGCAGACGAAATTGATTTCAAAGTGACATTGTCAATAAGCTCAAATGTATTTGTTGGCTTCTCAGTATTGTGGCACGAAATATTCTCTCCCTCCGCCACATCATTCATCACAAACCTAGTATTAGGAACATACCCTGCCTCCTTTATCAATCTTGACAATCTCTCCAACTCTAGATATATTTTTTGTATTTGTGGGTGTTACCTGTCTCCTACCAAGAAAGTATGTACATGTTTATTGATCTCAATCCAACTGCAACCAGGTGTTTTTTTTATGCCTCTATCTTTCACCACATCATTCATCACAAACCTAGTATTAGGAACATACCCTGCCTCCTTTATCAATCTTGACAATCTCTCCAACTCTAGATATATTTTTTGTATTTGTGGGTGTTACCTGTCTCCTACCAAGAAAGTATGTACATGTTTATTGATCTCAATCCAACTGCAACCAGGTGTTTTTTTTATGCCTCTATCTTTCATCAATTTCCTTACTTTTCTTATGTCATCCCACATGGCCGTTGTAGCATAGATGTTTGATGGAAGCACATAATGAGCAACATCTTTACAACCCAACTGAAAAATTCGTTCTGTTGTGTATTCTCCCAATTGTAAATTGTTATGCATCCTACAAGCAGTAAGCTAACAACTCCACACAACTGCATCAGGTGTTATTGGCATGTTGTTGCAAATTCTTGTGCTTCATGGAGGCATCCAACATGACTAAGAAGGTCAACCATGCAACTATAATGTTTCATTATAGGTGTTATGTGATAATATTCACTCATGGATTTGAAGTGATGATGGCCCTCGTCTACTAACCCTGCATGGCTACATGCAGACAAACCACAAACTAAGGTAACAGAGTTTGGGTTCATTCCTGATTGTTTCATTTTTTCAAAGAGTTTGACGGCCTCATCAGGAAAGCCATGCATGGCATATCTTGCAATCATTGTTGTCCAAGAGACAATATTTTGTTCATACATTTTGTCAAATAGTGGGCGTGCATTTATTGTGCTGCCACATTTTGCATACATGTCTATTAGGGAATTCACCACTACAATTTCAGACTGAAATCTGCTTCTAATTATTTTTCCATGGATCTCCCTACCCAGCTCCAAAGCTGCCAAATTGGCAAATACAGGGAGAATACTAGCAAAGGTTTTTGGATCTAGCCTCACACCAGTCAATTGCATTTGTTGAAAGAGCTTCAGGGCCTCCTCACTATGCCCAATCTGTGCAAATCCTACAATCATTGCATTCCATGCTGCTACAGTTCGATGAATTTCCTTGAAGAGTTCAAGGGCTTCATTAGTATGCCCATTCTGTGCAAGTCCTGAAACCATTGTTGTCCAGGGGAATGCATTTCTTCAGGGTATTTCTTGAAAGAGATTATGAGCCTCATCAATAAGCCCATTCTGCATATACCCTGCAATCATTACATTCCAATATAGAGTGGTTGTATGGGGTATTTCTTTAAAGAGTTTGAGGGCCTCATCAAGATAGCCATTCTATGCAAATATTGCAAGCATTGCATTTCATGAAACTGAATTTCTTTGAGGCATTTCCATAAATATATTTGTGGCTTCCCTAAAAAACCCATTTTGTGCAAAACCTGCAATCATTGCATTCCATGAGGCCACATTAAGCTGTGGCATTTCCTTAAAAAGTGTCAGGGCCTCACCAACAAGGCCATTCTGTGCAAAAACTGCAAGCATTGCATTCCATGAGGCCACATTAAGCTGTGGCATTTCCTTAAAAAGTGTCAGGGCCTCACCAACAAGGCCATTCTGTGCAAAAACTGCAAGCATTGCATTCCATGAGACCACATTTCTCTTAGGCATTTCATTGAAGAGTTTCAAAGCTTCATCAATAAGACCATTTTGTGCATATCTTGAAATCATTGTTGTCCATGAAAATATGTCTTTGAGGCATTTTCTCGAAGAATATCAAGGCCTCACTGAGATCCCCTGCTTTTGCATCTCCCGCAATCATCACTGTCCAAGAAACAACATTCGGAGTAGACATTTTTTCAAACACAATGCATGCAATGTCTATGCTTCCACTTTTTGCATACATGTCTAGAAGGGCACTCATGACAACACCATCAGAATGAAATCTAGTTCTTATTATTTCTTCATGGATCTCCATAGCCTTTTCCAGAGATGCCAGGATGGCACATGCTTGAACAACATTATCCAAAGTCAAGTGATTGGGTTGGGCACCTGTTCCTCACATTTGGAGGAACAGAGCTAATGCCTCCTTAGGAAGCCCATGCCTTGAATAAGCTGCAATCATGTCTCTCCAAGAAACCACATTTCTTTCCGGCATTTTATCAGACTCTTCACGTGATTTCTCTATACTCCCACATTTTGCATACATATCAACAAGGGCACTCATAACAAACACATTAGAGTGATAACCACACTCTATTATTTCTTCATGGATTTGCATACCATGTTCCAGAGATTCCAAGTCAACACATGTTGGAAGAACGCTGGAAAAGGTGAACTGATCAAGATGGACACCCTCTTGTTTCATCTGATGAAATAGTGACAATGCCTCCTCAGGAAATCCATGGCTTGCTAAGGCAAACATCATAACGAGCACTCATCTCGTTGAGGCATTCGATCGAAAACTCTGCGAGCGTCCGCCATATTTTCACACTTAACATACATTTTAACAAGTGTGTTATGTAAACGCCTGTCTACTGTAATTCTGATCTGATTGATGTAAGCATGTATTAGTTTTTCCTTTGGTAAAGATTTTTCTCGAATGCAGGCCTCCAAGAGGGAAACATATGTAGAAGAATGTACATGGTCATCGGTAATGGGTAAAATGTGCATGGCCTCCTTTAAGTGACCCTGTTTACATAATATTCTGACATCCCGTTGCCTTTAAGGATGCGCCAGACTCCCTTGGAAGCCAGTGCTTTAGAAAAACAATGAAGATATTTAAGTCCCCAACCTCCCATAGATTTTGACCATGCAAATGATGAACATAAAGTCCAATGGAAAGATGAGCCATCTAACGGACCTTTCCATATAAAGTTGAAACACAATTGCTTGATCTGATCCAAGATGATAGAAGGGACAAAATCCAAAGAGACCCAGTAGAATGGAATGGCCTCTAAAATAGACTTGATGAAAATGTATTTTCCACCCCTACTCAACCATTTGTTGCACCAATGTTGAAGTATATTTTCAATTTTTGCAAGGATCCATGACTAGTCCTTTTTCAGATATGAATTAGGTTTCAAGGAAAAACCGAGATAGCTGGGACCATATTCTAAGTCCACCAAAAGGAAGGGAAAGAGATCACGGATCCAATAGTCGTCCTCAGCATATAGGTTTAAAAAAGAGCAGCAGATTTGTTGATGTTTATAATCATACATGTAGTTACAGAGAATAGATCCAAAAAATACTCAAGAAGTTCTCTTCTGCTACCATTTGAGAACAACAATCTATCATCAATAAAGAACATATGGGAAATATAAAGATGGTGATTAACATGAATTCCCTTGAATGAGCTGTTCAGTTTGGCATTGGATATTAATCTCCCTAAGCCTTCCACAACCAAGAGGAATCAAAGGGGTGCCAAAGGACATCCTTGTCATAGTCCCCTGCCAAGCCTGAAAAATGTACAGGCCAAACCATATATAAGGACTACAAAAGAGATAGAGCTTACACATTCCATTATCCAATTAACAATATGAAGATCAAACCAAGTCTGCAGAAGGACAAGGCACAAAAAAATCCAGTTGACATGATCATAGGCCTTTGAAAGATCAACTTTAATAATCACAACCGAAAGAGATTTTTAGTCTTGATTGTATAAAGCACCTCCTGTGCTGTCCCAACAACATCATGGATTTGTCGTCCAATAAGAAAAGTAAATTACTCTTGGAATATAAAAAGCGATCGAATATCCTTGATTCTAATAGAAATGATTTTAGTAATAATCTTGTACACACAATTACATAAAGATATAGGTATGTAGTTGTCTAAGCTCTCAAAATAAGAACTTTTAGGGATCCGAGTTATAAAGGTTGAGCTGAATAATGCTAAAACATTACGTGAAAGTCTCGAATCTTCAACAACTCTGAGGAGGTCAATCTTGAAAAGGTTAAAAAAACCAAAGAAGAATTCATAAGGCCAACTGTCTAGCCCTAGTATTCTATCTCTTTGCAAAGACTTGACAACAAACTGAAGTTCATTCAAGGTAACCCCCTTTCCAATGGCTTGGTTTTGTTTTTGGCTAACAAAGGAAGGGTAAAGAGCAAGAACCCTCATCATCTGATCAATGGAATTTGATTCATCCTCTTTGAAAAGACCGTTGAAATGTTGAATTCCCACATTTTTCAGAGCATTAAAACTAGAGATGACTTCACCATTGTTATCCTTAAGTTTCCATATAGAATTTATACTATTTTGATGATTAACATGTTCATGAAAATATTTAGAATTGGCATCCCCTTTCTGAAACCAGATGGCACGACTCTTAATCCGCCAGGTCTCAGGTCTCAACAATATCTGCAAGGATTTTCTTCTATTTATCAGTCAACTTTTGGTATTTTTGTTTCTAGAACAGAGAGCTAAAGTCCCCCGGATGTGAAGCATGAAAAGAGTGAATATCTCTTTCAACCGAGGCAAGCTCCATGTGATGGGCCCTCCTTTTCTTTAAAATCCATCGAATAGAAGCAACTTTGAGCGATTTTAGGTTCGACTAGAATTGTATGGAAGCATATTCCCTTAATGAAGAGTCAAAGGGACACCAAATATTCCTAACCATTTGACAAAAATCCGGGTCCTCGAGCCACGCAACATAGAATTTGAAATGGCTCGGGGTCTTATGGTTTGCAAAAGTGATATTCAAAAATACAGGAAAATGATCATATACAACTTCAACAAGAGTCCATTGTTTAATGCTTGAGGCATTTTGAGTGAAGTCTTCAGTCACAATAAAGCAGTCCAATCTCTTTCCAATAACAACTAAACCAGTCCAAATGTTTCTCCAAGTGGGAGAGATTTTTTGGGGGACTACATCAAACAATCCCTTCTCCTCAAATATTCAAAGAAAGTACGAGGTGAGAGGGTCCTTGTGAGAAATCTCCCCCCATATATCGCATTCACTCAAAGTAAAGTTTAGATCCCCACCGATCACTAATCTGTCCTGAGCAAGGTAACTGAGGTTATAGAAACATTCTTAGAAATCAAATTGGTATGTATAAGGGCCGTAAATATTGATGAACTGTATACAGTTACTAATTTTCCTTGATAAGAGGGAGACACCAAGAGTAGAAGTCATAACCCAAGAGTTTAGCAAGACAAAGGAATTCCTGCGCCATCCAATCATAAGGCCTCCCAACCGACTTGAGGCTTCTAGGTCTATAAAATCCTAATCTGGAAAAAGAGATTTAAGATCAATCATAAGGGATTTGCCACATTTGTAGTGGGGATTTCTCCCCTACTATGTGCAAAAGTAACTACCTTAGTCAACTGGATCTAAGGGTAGAATTCATGGTTCAAGGGATATCTCGACCTTGAATTACAGCATGCAATGACAAAATGTTTTTATGATTTTATATTTTTTGTCTAACTAATAAAACAAAAGAACAAGCATACCTTTAAATTGGGCCACTTCAATTGTTTGAGGAAATGATCCATCGACTCTTACAGTCTGGTTCTTTGATATTCTTCACTAATGGTTGTCAAAGGGAAATGGATTAAGGAGGGTACGGAACAAGCTCAACATACACTGTCGAACATGGAAAAAGTATGGGAATGATTGAGGAATCAAAAGTTTCTGGAAAATAATGATTAACTGAAAGTGTTCGTGGGCGGACCTTCACAATGTATTTATAGGATGATCCATTATTTTTTAACCCAAGGTATTGACCCATTGTTTTTCATAGTGTATGGTATTTATCCATGGTTTTTTACCCATTCTCATTTTAGGGTTTTTTTGTCCTTTTTGGGAGAATGGGGGTTATGTTGCAATAAATACCTAACTTCCCTATATTTATGGGGAATGAATAATGATGTTTTGGACCAATTTTGGTGGAATTTAATTGTGAAGGTCAAAATGGAGGGAATAATGGTGGAACTATGATGTATAATTATGGTTTGGACCATAGAGAGCTATGTGGACAATTTTTGGTGTTAACAAATTTCCCCCTGATGTGTGAGGGCAATATCTCATCATATGGCCGACATACATCATAGGATTAAGGGAGAAATGGTGACAATGGTGGAGAAACCAGAGAGGACCACAAAAGAGTGGAGTTTCCTCATTTGAACTGTTGTGGCTTTTGATTTGTATTACTTCTCAAAATGGATGAGGTACATATAATATTAGACATATATATGGATGAGGCGGGCAAATCCATGCTTGTATCAATGTATCAATATACAAATGGTGATTAAGGCTCAAACAATGGGAGCCGATCAATACATACAACTTGAATTACATAATGGTGGCCTTAAAGGGAGGCTATATACAAATATAGATATGAAGAACTGGTACATAGAAACAACGACATCCTCTTGGAATGCAATATCACAACAACGTATGCTTTGCTGGATTTGAAGGTGTACACAACTGTATGGACTCAATCACTGAGATTTAGAATCTCTAAGGTACAATAAACAACATCTAATACTATAGATACACGGAAGCATGATACTGGTAGGATTTCAAACACTCTTTCCAACACAACCCGGAGATCACAAGGGACATGAACATTAATGGGTCCCAAAATAGACTCACCAATGTCCTAGAGTCAGGTGACAACCGGGGTCTTTGACCAAATAATGAAGGAACCAATACCATGTATGAATATCAATGGTGCGATAGTGTAGTTGAAGTTGATCACATGAGACACAACCAACCCAAGAAGAACTAAGGACTCCTTTCAATTGGTCCAAGGAACTCATCAATGAGGTGGATGAAAGCAAGATACAACGATGTCTAGGTCTATCCTCTGGAATAATGTGATGGCGTCGACAGAGGGAGACCTGCAACTACCACGACAATGAGGTTTACTTGATAGAAGCATGAGGGGGACAACCATAGATACGGAACAATAATGGTATTGAGACACTGAATGGGGAATAGGGAAAGGGAGTACAGGGGACTCAAACTTCCTTTGTTCAGAGTATAATGATAGGGGACCTTGCAGTAGATGATATTGACTCATGGGGAGGGAATCATAGCTGTGGAATTGGGGAGATGACTGCAATGGGAGATACTTGGGAAAGTAATTGGACAAGTGCTATCCAAGGGAGACTCATTGCAAAGTACTATGAGCAAAGGAGATCACGAAAGCATGATACTAGGAGGCTTCCAAACACTATCGCTAATGCATCCCAGATATCAAAAGGGACATGAAATTTTATGGGTCCCAAAATAGACTCACCAATGTGCTAGAGTCGAGTGAAAACTGGGTTTGACCAAATAATGAAGGAGCCAATACCCTGTACGAATCTCAATGGTGCGATAGTGTAGCTGAAGTTGAGTAGGTGAGACACAACCAACCCAAAATTCACTAAGGACTCCTTTCAAGTGGTCCAAGGAACCCATCAATGGGGTAGGTGAAACCAAGAAACATGGACCTTTGGGTCTATCCTTTGGAATAGATGTGTTGACGTTGACAGAGGGAGACCTACAACTACCAAGGAAATGGGGTTTCCTTAATAGAAGCGCGAGGGGGACAACCAGAGATATGGAACATAATGGGATTAAGACACTTAACGTGGAACAAGGGCAAGGGAGTATAGGGGATTGAAACTTACTTTGTTCAGAGTATAACGCTAGGGGACCTGGCAACACTGTGATACTGACTCATGGGGAGGGAATCATAGTTGTAGAACTAGGGAGTTGATTGAATGGGAGATACTTGGGGAAGTAACTGGACAAGTTCTATCCAAGGGATCCAAGGGAGACGCATTGTAAAGTATTCTCAAAATGGATGAGGTACATATAATATTACTTGTTGGTTGTTGTTCTTATTGACATTAGATAATTTACTTGTTGGTATATAGCCTTCAGTTGTTGCTACCTTGACAGATGGGAGTTAGTTGTCAATTTATTTACACTTGAAACTGTCCTTCCTGCAATTATTTGTTGTCTCTCTGCCTTCAAATCTTCAATATGTTTCCTCTCCTCCTCTTCCTTCTTATTTTTGGCATTTTGTAAACCTGCTTTAAAGGAACGCAATTGTTGGGCACGTAACTATGCTTCAGCCAATGGAGTCAACTTTGTTGATTTTCCGCTCCTTGCAGCAATTTCAGTTTTTTTCTTTGTTGGGACTTGCTTTGCTTTCAATTTCCCATCCCTGCATCCTATTTTCATTCCTAATAGTTCCTTGACAATTTTATCATTGTGTTTCCTTAGCCAAGACCCTTGTTCATTCGCTTGACCATTTGAGTCTTCATCAAGATACATTTTATCAACATCGTTAACTAAAATTTGGGGATCGTTATTTGTCGTAGGATTCCATGCTAGACTTAAGGAGTCTCTTCAAGAATTTCTCTCTAGCATCATATACAATTCAGCAGGCTCCTATATAATAAACTTTTAGAGTTTGTTTTTTGGGACATCATATGAAGGTTGTTCATCCTTATCAATTGGTGTAACCGTTCAAGCCCACATTTATGTCAGTCGCCCATTCTCTGTTGACATGCTCATGCACTATAGATCTGGTTAGGACCATGAAATAATCATCCACTAGGCATTTCCCATAACATTGTCGTCTGTGCAGTCGATCACTGTTCTTAGTAATATTGTGCTCGTCATCAACCCTTGCACCCCTTTTTGAATATGTACAAGATAATTCCATTTCAGTATGTTGTTTAGAAACAAAAAATGAGTCATATTTTGTTGTCCTCTTGTGAATGGATAATTTCTCTCTCGAATAAGTGAGAGCAACATCTTTTTCAACCATGGTAGAATTGGCCCTCTCAAGGAGCAACAACTTCTCATCTGATATATACTTCTTAATTTCTAAGATAGGCTCGCCACTAATGGATTCTAATTCAAATATTGTTTTCAAACCAATATCTTCTCTAGTCATATGATCTTTAGTGCTCATTCCTAGGTCAAGTAAAAGATGGTTGTGTGTTGACCTGTCTAGAGAGCCTAGATTGCCTCCAACAAATTTATTGTCCTTACTATTGGTTGCAAAATTTTGACTGTCATCCTCTGCTACTGCATGCATAGAATCATTATTGTCAATCATGGATTTATTTTTAGATGACTCATCATATCTTAGTAAACTCTTCTAGAAAATATGCCAGCTTGAACTCTCATCATTTACACCTTCATTTTATGTGCTCTACTCATGTTCCATGTCTTTCTTCTTGTCGAATCCTTTTCTCTTTGAAATTATGCCTATGTGCTTTTTGTATATCTTATTTATTGTTGATTGTTGATTATTTCAGAAAAAACCAATGATTGAGATGATCAAAATGAACTTTTTTGTGTTTTCTTTCTAGTTGTTTTCTCTTTTTAAGATGTTTTTATTCCTTTCAATCATTGCATTAGTTTAGGTCTGTCAATTTTGGGGTTTAGGGTCCTATTTTTATGTATGCAGTGTTTACTTTGTTCACATTGTTTTACCGTCTTAGTGTTTAGAAACTTTTCAGTGCCATGTTCTTTCTATACTAGTTCTTTTCTATTCCACTACTTTGGTCATTCATGGACATTAACATAATTTCTTTATTTCTGTCTTTCTATAGAACAATAAAATGAAGTTGAAGAGGTAAGGATGCTCTGGTTAGACTTAGCCTGTAGATTGGATCAAAACTTGAACCATGTTCAGCATTATCTCACTCAAATTCGTTGATTTATTTTTTCACAATAGACAGTATTTTTAACAACCAAATTATTGTTAGATTCTTATTTGGTTTTAAAAGTCTATTTCAAGTTATGATATGTGTTAGGTATAACTCCCGATTGATTCTTCTATTCATGACTAAGCATTCATTTATACATTCATGTGACGGTTTGTTTACCCTTCCGTCCAGCCTTTTCGGCTTCCAACTATTCCTATTTTATTTATTTACAATATTATAATCCCTAACGGATTATATTCTAACAATCCCCCTCTTAATCCGAAGGGGTGTTTGTAAGTCCGAGCATGTTTCTGAACCTTTCAAACTTTTCTCGTCCAAGCGCTTTGGTGAAGATGTCTGCAACTTGATCATTTGTGGAACAATGTCGAAGATGGACTGTCTTGGCCTCTACATGATGTCGAATCAAATGATACTTTGTGTTGATGTGTTTGGTTCGATCATGGAATCTAGGATTGTTAGCCAGCTTGATTGCAGACGTATTGTCGACCAACAATGGAGTGGAGTTCTCTTGTTTTTCTTGCAAATCTTCAAGTATCTTCCTGAGCCACACTATTTCTTTCGTTGCTTCAGCTGCAGCCACATATTCTGCTTCTGTTGTTGAATCTGCTGGAACTAACTGTTTGCAAGATCTCCATGAAACAGCTGCTGATCCAAGACTCATAGTGTATCCAGAAGTTGATACTCCTGTCTCCTTATCGCCATCAAAGTCTGAGT
>LPNX011230001.1:576206-589899 GCA_001517045.1 Pseudotsuga menziesii
CAGAATGGCAGGCAGGAGTTATGGCAGGCAGCCCTGCTCTGATACCAGATGTTAGGTATAACTCCCGATTGATTCTTCTATTCATGACTAAGCATTCATTTATACATTCATGTGACGGTTTGTTTACCCTTCCGTCCAGCCTTTTCGGCTTCCAACTATTCCTATTTTATTTATTTACAATATTATAATCCCTAACGGATTATATTCTAACAATATGACATAAAATGTCTACTGTGTGTAACATTCTAGGCCCTTATGAATGTGGTGTTTGGAAGATCCCAGTTGAGTTACTAGATGCTTACCCTTACAAATCTCCATCTATTGGATTTGTGAAAAAAAAATTCCATCCAAATGTTGATGAACTGTGAGCTATTATTTATGTTTATCTACATGTAATCCATTTTTAAACTTTTTTGGCACCATGTACAACTACTGATGATCATATTTATGCAGCTTTCTAGAGGCCTATATATGGTCATTCCCTCTAATTTAAAGGCTTGTGCTGATGGAAATACATGAGTTCAACGGTTATTATCCAGAATGACGGCTACACTACAGTTATTATCCATAATGATGGCTGGAATGCGGTTATTATCCAGAATGACGGTTGCATTACGGTATCCAGAATGACGACTGCACTGGATCATATATGTAATTATTCATTTGTTGATTCTTCAGTTACATTCATGGTAATATGTATTTGTCAGTTTGACCCTTTTTTAATAGAAAAATTATAAGTGATCGTAATTAAAACGTTTTTATTTGTATCATGATGATTTTAGATGTATTTTTTTGCTATGGTTTTGACATAATTCATGAAGAATTTTGAACCACACCTTAAAATTCTAAATAATTTGTTAAAAAAATATTTCCAATTGATGTAGAAAATTATTAAAGAAATGTTTTTATTGTATGTATAATCAGAGGATTTTTACACTCTATTAATGTACAAGTTAAAAACATAAGTCACTGATTCAATTCTAAACCATTTATATAACTTTATTAGTAGTTGCAGCAATATACATTTCCATCACAATTTTATTTGAGAAAATGGTTGCAAATAAAATTTAAGACAATATAGAAATGTAAATGCTATGATCAAAACTCATTTTCAAGGTATACAAATAATAAAACAAGGTAAATGTTACAAGCATTTAATGTCAATGAGTGTGTTCTTGGTGAAGATATTGTGTAAGCATAAAATATTTATGGTAAAATTAGATGAAGATGATGAACTTTATTGTTGGGTTAATTTTTTAAGAAACCTTATGAAGATAGACCTCCATATATTATGAGGGATAAGGTGAAAGGTGTTTTTCCATCTTCATGCTCATGTTTCATTGAATGAAAAGGTTGTGGTGCACTTTCATATATGAAGAGATGAGTATGAAACGCATGCCAAGTTAGTGGAATTGTTTTAGAATCTTCATGACAGAAATATAGATGATAAGATCACCCTTAACACATTTATGAAGCTAAAATTGTTGTATTTTATCACCATCACTATTCATGAAACATAATGTTGTTGGTTTTCATCACCCTATTTTCAAAGTTTTGAGTATGTGCATGAGTTATTTTTTTAGTGCACCAAAAAGACCAACATACCAAGATAATTAATGCATCAAAATGTATCATGCTAAGTCATGTGTCCATATTATAAATAGTTGTAATTATTCAAAACTACGTTTAGTGTCTCTTTGAAACTTATATATAGGAATGTAATTAGAGTTTATGGTTGGAATGTATGAGCATGATGAAATAGATTAGAGTTAGGGTTTGAATCTCTTCTTTATTGCACATAATATAAGGAGATTGCATGAACCAATCTTATGACTATGACAAGGTTTCCATTGTAAAAATTTTGTGATATACATGGATGAATATTGTTTGTGATTTAACATTAACGGTGTGCATGGTTTATGATTATATTGTATTTTCATGCTATATAAGTAAACATGTCGTTGTAATTCTTATCATTCTTGTGTGAGACCTTATCCCCGTTTGAATATTGAAAATGCCATTGTTGGTAGGTTATTATTGGTTTACTAGCTAAACTATGGTTTATTTTTAGAGCCAATAATTGGTTCCATTCCTACAATAGAACACAATTTTCAATAAGGAAATAATAATTTATGTCATGGAAACCCTTGAGATGAGAAATACAAAGAAAGGGAAATCAAATTTTCAAATAAGGAAATGTAGAATTTTAATTTATATCTAGCATGGTGGAAGAATAGGCCCATCAATACTAAGAGTTGATCATCTATAATCAAGAACTATTGAAAAGAGTACTAGACTATTGGTTTTAATGAGTAAAATAAGGTTATGGTAATGGATTTTTCTATTGAATATATCAGCACTTTCAGCACATACAACTTAAGTTGAGGAAGGTCTAAGAGGGAGGTTGCTAAAATTGATATCATTTTATATAAAAATTCTATTTGTAGAAAAAGGGATTAATAAAAATGACACCAGATGCAATGGAGGTGTAATCCCCATGTGACCAAGGGGGTAAAAGAAGAAGGGATGGGGAATTTAACAAAAAAGAGTAAAAAGTGGATCTATAGTAATTGAAGAAAGATAGGATGGAGAGATAAGAGAAGAGAAATACATTATGAGGGGTATTCTAGAAGTTCTATATAGACAATTTAAGAAAAGGAGAGAAGACATATTAGATAGCATTTGAGGAGAGGACGGAGAGATAAGAGAAGAGAAATACATTATGAGAGGTAATCTAGAAGTTCTATGTAGACAATTTTAGAAAATGATAGAAGACATATTAGATAATATTTGAGGAGAAGGAGTCATATAAGAAAGAGAGAGGGAGAAGTGCACTAGAAAAATATAAGTTTTAGAGGAGTGTGATAGATGTAAATAAACTCTAGAGTAGTGTCCTAGAAAATTGTTTTCACCCTTTTCAAGAGTAAACATCCACAAGTATTCCCCCTTCCCCCCACCCCCTACACACACAAAATTTTGTTGTTTAGTAAATTTTTGATATATTTTTCTCTATTGGCCTTTACTATTGAAAATAATTTTTAATAAGTTTTAGAAAAAATAAATTAAATTATGGTTTCAAATTGAAAAATGAAAAAAATATGCCATGGATAAAGGATTTAATGACGAATCTATTGCGATTTTTAGGGGATCCCATTCTTTTTGACAATTGATATTCATCCACCTAGATATTCTTGCTTAACTCTAACTTCATGGTAGCGTTATGGTTCTTTCATATTAGAGTTTTTATCACTTAAGGTTTTGAAATTATTATAAATGAGTTTTAAACCTCTTTTTATTCATACTTTTAACAAATGACTTGTGTGACCATCGCATTTCTTCCCAAATATAAACTACCATCACTCTAGCTCCTTTGATTGCGTTATCCATTTAAGTGTTTTCCACCATTAATTCATTAATAGAAATTGAATTTGAATAAAATTCTTTACATTTAAACTAGATCTCAATCTCTCTATAATATTTTGTGTTCTTTCATTTTTTTCTCAATCCAACTTAGATCATTACATGTATATGCCCTTCGTTTCTACATTACAAAAGGTTGTCTTCACATAAAGTTGAAAAGAATGTTTCAATATATTATACTCCTTTTCTTTAAGTGTTTCCCTCTATATGTTCAATAAGAATGAGTAAAAGGTTACTCAGTGTAACAACCCAAATTTTAATAAATTAATTATAAATAAAAACATGGGAAAATGTTGGATATAATATAATTGATTTTTTAACTTAAAATACATATTTAATAAAGAATTAAACCTAAATGAATTTGGTAATTTAAAGCAACTATAGAATTTCACATTTCAGTTTAGTGGTAGTTGAATTTCAATTCAACTTTAAGATAACTTGAGGTTGAACTATATCTTCGTTAGTTATCTTTATTAGTAATACAAAATCATGAGATTGTTCCTATTTATGTTTTAAATATATGTAACACTAGAAATAGAAATGGTGTTCAGTAATGTTCAAACTCAATATTTATATAAATCCATTAAAACATCAGCAACAACAAGAACACATATGAATCTAGCTTTAACAAAACCCATAATATATTTAAATTAATATTGTTAGAAAGAGCTTCTCTTAGTTTCAAGAATTATATATATATATATATATATTCTCTACTGACGAGGCCAACCACGTGAAGGTGGAAGCTCATTTGGCCCCTCCCACCCACCCACCCACCCTAGAATCAAAGAACAAAAATTCGTCAGCCTTAATGTGTTTTTGAGTCATATGAAATGTGCTAGTGGAATATTATCAAGAATGGCATTATGATCTTCTATCGACAATTTCCATTGTCAATGCTTGGAATTTTTCCTACTCTTCACTGCCTTCAACTGCAACCGAGCTGCTATGACCAAATAGCACATATAACATCTAACTCGTAGTCTTGAAAAAGAATATGGTCTTTACATTTCCTTAATTCTGCAAAGAAATGTCCCATTAAAACCATTGAACCCACTTCATACATATAATTTGATGGGTCTTTAAATTCTTGCATCAACATGCTTTTTGACCTAGTGCATCTCAATAAATAATAATGTACTTTTTCTGGATTATCTACCGATGCAATGATAGCAAATACATCACCTTCTCTAACCAAATAAAAAACACAATCATAATCTTTGTCAATCACAAGCGCTTCATTGCCGCGCTCTACATTGCTGATATTTCCAAATGGTGGCAATGGTGTCAATTCTTGGTGTCTCCATGGTTTCACAAATTTGTTAGTCTAGTTTTGACACCCATCCAAAGATTCTACATCATCAATACATGTAAGACAAAAGCAAGAGTACTTTCATTTCTCGATTGCGTGTATATTTGTCATTTTCTTACTCCTAATGGAGTGTAAGCCCCTTGTTTTTGGGATTGCAGTACAATTATGTGGCATTGATATGTCAACATCACCCATTGCAATATTCTAGAAAAACCTTCTCACATTACCCATCCTTTCATTGAATTCATGGCTCAAATTTTGTTTGCACCAATTAACAACGTCGTTTGAATTGGCAAGGTGAGAAGCAGAGTGATTCGTTTGATATATCCTAAGTGCATGTTTCACATAGGCCCCAACACCATCATGTTCTCCTTTTCCATGTCTCGTTTCAAAAAATCTCCATGTGTGGCGAACATCCGTGTTTCTATGAAAGCGAGACAACCATAAGAATATCGCGTTGATTTAAACTAGCCAGCACAACCATCTGACCACACCCAATGTTCTTTAAAAGTGACCCTTCATCTTGATAATTCTTTATAAAGCATACCAAAACAATGTTGGACAAAACATGTATTATGTGTATGATCATCACTGATGTAGAAATGATACTCCTTAATCACTTCACGATTATTTTCATTGCTATCAAAAACCATCGACATCAAGCTCTACATGTCTATACATAATATGAACAAGTATAGATACCTAATATGAATGATAATACTCACTGTGTATCTCCTTTTGCGAGGTGAAAGTGTAATTTTCAGAAAAAATCGACAATGGATAATATTGTTCCTTTTCGAAATACATCTCGTGATTGCTTGAACTGTAAGTCATGCCATCATGCTAAGCGAGAGTGCTTGATATGTTTATATATTTGATCCCTGAACAAATTCATAAAATTTGTCAAAGAGAGATCACTCTCAACTAAATTAAGCTTTCTTGATGTTGTTGTTGAATCTGTAATAGGAGTATAATCAACATAATCATACCTCTTCCATTTGACAATGTGATTTGAAAATTGAGGATTGTTTGCATCAATGTGGTAGTTAACATTAAAAAGGGTCAAATCAGAGCATTCCTCACATTTTTTTACCTTTGATGCATTGTTTCTTATAGAATACTTGATCGTTATCTCACGCACATGATACTTTACATACAAATTCACGGACACTCACAGGAGGGGGGTTATTTAGCAAACACTGCATGCCAAAATTTAGAAATGTCTCATAATATAATTCAAATTCTACATGGTTTTGACAACATGTGTCGTGAACAATGATGGGCCTGACATACCATGGTTTAAGCTTCACAAGTGTGTTAAGGGAAATCTTCACATCAACATTACTCTTCATAAAAGTTTTGAACATTTTTACTTGAGTGATCTCTGTTATGTGTTTGGAATGAGTTTCATAGTTTCCTTTCGATATACGACGTCACACAACATCCTTTTCATTTGGTAAGACACGAGAGTTTAAATGCAAAACTCTTTCACCCTGTCCCTCACATTATCTAGAAGCCTATCTTGATAAGGTTTCCTACAGATAACACCCCAACATGCAACTTCATCATCCTCATCTAATTGAACCCTAAATTTTTTATGCTTCCATAAAAAATTTCTTGATGTTTTTAACGTTCTTGCAGTCATAGACAACAAACGACTGGTTACAGTGTTTTTTGCCACAACCCCTATTAGAATAGATTTACAAGCAACCATGTACTTATGAGATTTTTTTTTGCAAGTGATGCAAGGATCAATGCCACAGTTTGTTTTACAATCGCATTTGATTTAGCCTCTTTGGAATTTTGAATGCCCAATAATGTCATTGCATTTATTAGACATTTTTGCTTTAATAATTTATGTAACAATTGAGCTTGTTCTATGACAGAAATACCTTCAAAATATTCTTTGACTATCTTTTTTGCTCTATAA
Organism: Pseudotsuga menziesii; assembly: GCA_001517045.1. Classification (NCBI taxonomy): domain Eukaryota; kingdom Viridiplantae; phylum Streptophyta; class Pinopsida; order Pinales; family Pinaceae; genus Pseudotsuga; species Pseudotsuga menziesii. The sequence continues at coordinate 582,869 of LPNX011230001.1, forward strand.
CGAGCTGTATGATCAGGCATCGGAGGTCCCATCATCTTCAATTTTACTTGAATCCATATTCTCCAAAAATGTATCGTCAATGACGATATTGTTGCAGCTTTTAATTAATCTCTATGAATTGGTAAGTGTGGTAGGATGTTGTATATTGGATGTTGACCTTGCATAAAAATAAATATAAATTTATCTAATTGTGAACTTTCAAATCAAATATATATATAAGTTTATGTTATAAAGTAAATTATAAACATATCAAAAACTATTTACTCACCAATCATGGTCTCAATATTGACGCTACCCATAGTTTGATCCACATTTGTCATTTCCTCGTCACCTCCATGTTCTTCATTTCTTTCATCAATGTGTTCCTTGACAATTTGCATTCCTTCATCACCACCATGTGTGAGGTTCACATTTTTCATTTCTCCGTCACCACCAAGTGCTTCCATGTTCCTTTCCATTGCTCTTTTTTCTCTTAACTTTCTCATGTTTTCATGCTTTATCTCTTTCTTTGCCTCTCCATCAGTTCTGGTGCAATCACATTTTCTTTCACCATTCCTTCGATTTCCCATGTTGAAGGAATTAAAAACCTAAAATCCAATGCATGAAAAGATATGAGAATTGACAATTAAATACATGTTGAAAAAAAGATAACAGCAAGACCCAACCAGAGTAATATGCTAAGCACTCTTGTACAAAAAATTTACCAAATTGTTGAATGTGCTTGTCACTGATGTCAAAGGAGTTCAATAATGACAAATGAATAAGCAAGGACATGATGGCAGAGCAAAACTCAATGAAAGACAAATTTGAATGACAAATAAAACTTGATGACATGGAAAGTATGATGATGTGGCATGTGTGTTGAGGCTAGAAAGACACATGATTGGGTCCTGGTGCTATCAGGCAATGTTGAAACTTGACATCATTTTGGAAAAGAATTGCAAGTTTGTGAAACTTTGGAAATTGACTAAGTGTGGAAAAATGAGTCAAAACTGCTCTAAGAGAATGCCCTCCATAATTCAGGGTTTGACTAAAATTCCCACACCATGATACCATGCTATAGCTTGTTGAAGTGGATATCTATTCATGGTCTCAGTTTTCCTTAATCGCTTCTGAGAAAAAAATTATAGGTCTGCCAAAACAAGGTTTTGCACGAGAGAAAGTAAAATTACCTAAGTAGTCTAAGGAAAATGCCCGCCATAAATCATAGGTTAAAGTAAATGCCCACAACATATGGTCAAGCTGTAGTTTGTTGATTTTTATACCTAAACATGATCTCAATTTTCATTAAGCATGTCTGAAGAAAAAACTATGGATCTGCCAAAATAGGGTTTCGAGATAAATTTTGGAGAAAGTCTTGAAAATGACCAAGTGTTGGAAAACCGGCTTAGGTGGCCTTGGGAAAATGCCCGCCGTACCTAATGGGTGAACGACAAAAATAATTTGAAACTACCATTCTCTAGCTTGTCAAGAAGGATATCTCTCCATAGTCTTAGTTTTCAAAGAAGGTGTTTGATGACAAAATTAACAGCCTGCCAAAATAGGGGTTCAAGTTGCTTTTACACCAAAGTAGCAAATATGCCTAAGTGGCCTTAGGGAAATGCCTGCCATAGCTTGTGGGTTGAACAAAATACCGCACCATATGGTCATTGTGTATATGGGTGTTTTTTCTACCTGGCCACATCTTCACATCGACTTGAAAGTGCCCGAGGAAGAACTTATGGATCTGCCAAAATAGGGTTTTAGGATCAACTTTGGAGAAAGTCCTGAAAATGACTAAGTGTTGGAAAACTGGTTCAGGTGGCCTTGAGAAAATTCTTGTCCTACCTAATGGGTGAATGATAAAAATAATCTTAAACTACCATGCTCTAGCTTGTCAAGAAGGATACCCCCCCATAGTCTTAGTTTTCACAGAAGGTGTTTGATGACAAAAATAACAGCCTGCCAAAACAGGGGCTAAAGAAAATACCTTGATAAGAAAAATGTCTTTGTGGCATTATGAACTTGGATAATGTGAAATATCGCATGATATGTGAACTCTCAGCTGCAATATAGATATGCGAACTCTCGACTGAACACGGGATTTGTGAACTCTTGGTTGAAAAAAGGATTTGCGAACTCTCGGCTGAAATGTAGATACGTAATTATCGTTTGAGAAATTGATGAAAACTATCTCGGCCGAGAGACTATATATACACTTCTCACCTGAGCTTTTGTGGAATACCGTCGGAATCACGTGCATTTAATGTGTCGGCCCCTAAAATATTCTCAGAGCATGTGACAAAACTCTTGACCGAGACATGTTTTAAATTTTCGTTCGAGAGTTTAAAACAACTTTCGGCTGAGAGTTTTAATGAACTCTAGGTTAATTTTCGATTGAAAATAACTCTCCCCTGAGATATTTTAAATTTCTCGGCCGAGAGCAACATTTCCAACACCATTTCTGCAGTTTTCATAAATGTGTCACTTTAGCAAGGTTGAAACACTGCAAAAAATGAGAATTACCTATCAGATTTTATACCAGTAGATTCATCATTCAATCTACTTTCTCATCATATAATTTTTTTTAATTTCATTTAGGATTTCTTTTTTTTTTCTAAACTTTATCATCAAAAAATTTAGTGACTTAAAAATAAGTGACAATGAAAATTCAATATCATCACGATGACGAAGCCAAATTTTTTTTTAAATCACAAGGATGTTCTTTACAGTTTCCTCTTCAAAAGTGTGCTTTTAGTTTTTTTCATAAGAGTCGCATTTGAAAGAAAATGAGACGAAAAAAGCATGTGTCAATAAGGCACCTTTTTTTGTACATATGTTATTTCGATAAATAATAAAAAATAGCGTATAAGTATGAAAATCCTCAACATATATTCCATGCACAAGTACAATAAGTGTAGATTATGAGTAGACAATTCGTTTCCCTAAAATTAATAACTATCTCAAATAAAAATGTGGTACACACATGTCACTCATTATTCATACTTAAAATTTTAAAGTATATGTCGTTGGTGGACGTCAAATTTGCCCCAATATATGTCGATAAGTTAAAAAAAAAGGAGTATGTAGCTAATTCAATTCTCTATAACATTTGTGTTTACTTCAAGGTGAAATTCCTAAGGGAGATATCGGTTTGAAGTTGAAAAACATAAAATTTTGCAATTTGTTTTGTCAAAAAACAAGCAAAAGTGTTTCCCAACTTCATGTTTTCACCCAAGTGCTGCGCATAAACATATATGTTATGATGTGCTGAAAATTTGAAAACTCAATTTAACGGAAACTAATTTTATAATGATTTACACACATTTTTACTACATAAATGTTGTATTGTTTTGATATCAATATTTTATATATTTTATATATGAATCATTTTTAAAATACTTACATTTAAAAAAAAATATTAAATTCATAATATTTCTCATCATAAAAAAAATTAAAATTAAAATTATAAATAAAAATTAATTAAATGATAATTACAAATATTAATAAAAACTACTTACCTTCTTTTATAAATAATAATACATAATCCAAAAGCTATACTATTTTTTAAAAGAAAAAAATATTTAAAATTTAATTTAGAAAATATTAAACTATAATTATGTTTATTAATACTTTTATATGTTTTTTAAGTTAAAAAATAGAGAATTTTTCATACTTTAAAAATAACATAATATATAAAAATTGCATATTTTGTTTTTGGAAATTAGTTTAATGATTGTAAAGAGAAGATTAAGGATGTTAATGGTAATATTTTAATATAAACATATGGACTTAAATTATATAAAATTTTAGATTAGATAGAGAATTATATATAGAGAGAGAGGGGAGAATTATATATATATGAAGTATCCCGTGGGATTTTTTTGATGGTGCCAATCAGGGTGATCCCGCCATAGGAGGGGCTAGAGGAGTGATATTCATATCTGACACAAACAAAATCTCCTTCAAGTTGGGCCTGGGCAGAGCAACCAACAGTAAAGCTGAGCTCTCAACGCTATGGGCTACTCTCAAGTTAGCAAAGGATAAACATTTACCAAAGTTGAACATCTATGGGGATTCCAAGGCAGTGATAGAATGGGCTCAAGGAAGAAACGACATAAGAGCTCCTCACTTGCAAAATTTGTTAAGAGATGTTCGGTCATTACAGCCTTCCTTTGAAGCAACCCATATCAGCCACATCTATAGAGAATACAACATAGAAGCTGACTCGATGTCTAAACAGGCCTTAGCCATACAACTAGGGATCATAGAAGACGAGATCTTTGGAAAGGATGACCCCATTCAGTTTTTCATCCCACTGTGAAGGCATAGGGATCTCTTTTTTTGTTCAGACTTCAATAACGCACAGTTCTCAGAACAGAAGTAGTCTTTAAAGACGAAGTGCAACAATGTGGCCAAAGATGGAGCGATTAAGTCCTTTCTCTGAGGATCAAAAATATGATGTATATGTATACTGAATTGTTCCAAAAAGACAATCCTAGCAGGTTAGGATGAGAAGTGATGTAAGCTCTTCAATGCAGAATATAATTGTAAACTCTTAGGAGTTGTTCATGTTATTCGAATGAATAAAGGTTTTTTTTCTCTGGAAAATATATATATATATATATATATATATATATATATATATATATATATAAGGTGACAGTAATACAACATTGAAGTGACAACTTTACAACAATATACCATAAATATTTCATGAACTTTTTAAAGTTTTCATAATGTATGTAAATTTTATTTTATTTTTCTATTTTAACTAATGTGGTCAATGATAAAAATAGTCTTTTCAAGGTAAATAAACCAATAATAGTGTAACACATATGAAAATAAATTGAATAAATAAAAACAAATTAATAGTATTTTTATGAAATTGTAGAGATACTTTTGGTTTTTAAGCCAAATTAATAGAGTGAGGTGAAACATATAGTCTCTACTTACCGCACTCTACAGGAAGGCTCCTTTGGTACTTCTGAGGTTACTATAGAAGAGATCGAAGCTATTTTAAAAAGATTTTCCAAATCAAAGATCCCAAGTCCATATGGCTAGGCAGTTGAGCTCTTTTAGCTAGAGTTCTTCAACATTATGGGGAGGATATCAGGAAAGTCATAGAAGAATTTAAGATTAGTGAAAAGGTTATTATGGAATCAATTCTATATAAATTGCTCTTGTTCCAAAGACACACAAATTGGTCTCTTTTAATAAGTTCAAACCTATATCATTGTGTAATTTGATATAGGAAGTCATTGCCAAGAGAATCAATCCTTTTCTATCCAGAGGCATTTTTAGAGTACAGTTCAAATCCGGGGGAACACACAAATACATGACATTGTGGGGTAGCACGAAAGTTCTTCACAGTATTAAAACAAGGGGGATTCCATCGGTTGTTTTGAAATTAGATTTGGTGAAAGGAGAACCCCCCCGCCAATTTGGTTTTCTTTGCAATGCCTTTGGTGGAGATGTCAGCTATCGAGCCTAATTTATCAACCTTTATATAGAATATGGTGATGCCTCATTTTGTGGGACCGCCCGTCAACACCGTTGTCAGGGACAAAAGTTTGTCGAGTGGACCAGGCTTCAAATTTGAAGCCTTCAGAGCCCTTCAAAGGCCATTTTAAACGTCATAGAAGGCCACACAAAATTTTCCCATGCAAAAAAAAATTAGTTTAATTTCCAGCACTTCAATAATGAAATTGAGTAAGCCTAGGTAAATTTGCAACAGAAGGGCAGCTAAAAAAATTGCCTTTCTAGGGGTTTTGATTCAATGGACTATGGGAGAGTCCAGACTTAGAGTCTGCCCAAGTGCCCTTGAATAGTGAGATCATGGATGAGGAGCTTGGTCCCAATCGACAAGGACCACGGTGGGCAACTGTGATGCCTAGTGTCAAGTTCAAGTCGATGATTTAGGATTATGACTCGAGATACAATGTTCACTTTCAAAGAATTTAATGACATTGGCATGCATTATTGATTCACCAACTTCATTAAATCTTGGTATGAGATGATTCCACTTGCCAACTCGGTTTTCCATCTTTCATCTTATTGTTCATCGAATCACGTGATCTCGCAACTTATAAGTCACTTGAGTATTTGAGTATATGATGTGAAATTAAATTCTCATATGAGTCATATCTATGGATGGTGAATTGGTTTGATAACCCTCCATTGTCAAGGCTCTGGAAGGAAAAACTAATGGTGTTTTTTTTGGGTTACAACTTACAAGTTGTAATTTACAATGTATTGAGCAATCTTTTCTATATTTGAACCTATCTTGGTCCAATGGGTATGTAAGTTTCCAGATCAGGGTTTCACTCAGTGCTAGACATTTCTATTATGACCACCACAAGACTGGGATGACGAATATTTGGTAGAAGGCTAGCAGCACACCGTCCTTTGTTTGTGCTCATGAATCATATTCTATACTAGTTAGTCTAGGATTATAGGATTTATTTCAATTTCCATTCATTTACTCAGGTCAGAATCATTTGAATTAGCACTCCCAGTCTCTCACTGTCCACCTAGGCCGATTAGTATACCTGTCTCATCGGAGGAAGGGAGTTAGGCAGTAGAGACAAAGGCAACTGGAATGGAGGGCCATCCAGAGAGAAGGGTTGTACAATATGCATATAGTCAGATCTAAACGAAATGAAATAATTTGTCATATACCTAACTGAAGATTATCATTACTTAATCTGTCGAGATGCTTACGACGGTAACTCTTGTGCCTAAGTTGTTTATGAGGGTTTCCTGTGTCGACAATGGCTACGATTTGGAGAGGCTCATTGCCATCATTGTACCACCAATTAATTGGTCCGGCAAATATCGTTATTACGTCTCCCCTCCTCACTTAGTTCACCTTTTGACTTGAGTCCTCTTCTTCTTCTTCCTCTTCCTCTCGTGGGCTCTCTAATCTATGCCATGAGCACCCTCATAATGAAGAATGATCTCTAAAAGTCTTTGGAGACCTAGAAAAAACAATACCCAGTTTTCCCTCACTTGCACAGATATATCTATGTTATGTAGATACAATTATATAT
>LPNX011230012.1:10075-25849 GCA_001517045.1 Pseudotsuga menziesii
GGACCTATATTGTGGTTCTTGAGTTGATTGAGAAGATCATTGATCTAGGGAACTATATTGTGGTTCTTGGTTGTGATTTGTCTCTATGGTTCATAAAAGTTTGTTTAGTTGGTGTTTTATGGATTTTTTTCAATCCTCCATGAATTCACAGAGGATTGAAAAAAATCGGGCAGCATTTCGGCTTGCCCGGGACACATTTCAAAATTAAACCGGTAGCATAAACGCTACCGGTTGACATAATTTTTATATATATAATAAATTAGTAAAAAAATTCAATTTAACTACAACTTTTCAAAAATCCGGCAGCATTTCTGCTTGCCGGTACACATTTTAAACATGAAAATAATAAAAACATACATTTACCATATTTTAAAATAAATTTTATAAATTTATTAAAAAAAAAAATTTAATTCCATTTAAATTGAAAAACAATTATTTAAACTGAAAAACAATTATTTTAATTGTTACCTCTTGGGTCTGACGCCATCGTGACGAGGTTGGGTTGCTTCGGGGTGTTTGGGTTGCTTCAAGGTGCCAATGCTTATGTCGCTCTCACTCACTTCGTATCTCGGTCGAGCTTTCACGTTGTGGTTTTGTGAATAAAATGACGGGGGCCCGCGGCCCCTATTTATAATTTTTCAATACAGGTACCTCAGTCGAGGTAAATACCTAGACCGAGGTACATACCTCGACCGAGGTATTTATTAACCCTCGGTCGAGGTTTTAATAGCTCGACCGAGGGTTAGTAAATACCTCGGTCGAGCGCTCAAAAGAACCTCGGTCGAGGGCTTGATAAAACCTCGATTGAGCTATTAAAACCTCGGTCGAGGGCTTGTTAAACCCTCGACCGAGGTGCTTTTTTTCATTTTTGCCAAAACGCGCTTTCCAAAAAGTGTTACCCAGGTCCGCGGATTCACCCATAAACATAAAACAAATACAAATTTTAAAAAAAGTCATTATTTTTACTGCTTCTTTCACTTGAAGCTTATTTAAAAATTAATCAGGAAACATTTAAGCATAGCAAGACATGATGACCATGAAATTAATCTCTACTATACACTTGTTATGACGATATGCGTTTAGATATTATTTCAGCTTTTGAGCTTCCTTGTGCAGATCAACAAGATTAACTTGAGTGTAAGAAGTCTATAAGCACGATTCATTTCATGGTCGTAGTATCTTAAATGCATCTTGATTAATATTTAAATGACCTTAGTTGCATTAATTACATATTTTTTAATTGTTTTTTCTTTACAGAACTTTTTGTTTGTTCAATCAAAGCTCTAAATTTATGTTTAGGTTCGAGTGCCTTAAAAAATGACCACACTCGCCCATAGAGGTGAGAGTTGTGAAAGAGTCAAATTTCGTTAGGATTATAATCCTCCCTTGTCCAATTTGGTCAATTATGTCTAAATTAGGAGTCTTTTCAATCTATATTTAGTCACTAGCATCATTGGGTCCACATGGCCTAATTGGGCCACATGTACTAGTTACCCTACAATTTAGGAGCCATTGGGAGTGTTGGAACCAACCTCCTTCAGTTGAGTTCAATTAGTGACTACTTAAGCCTAGTTTGGAGTCAATTACATTCAGTTAGTGCTAGTCATTGATTGATTACATGTGGGAAGGCGCAATACGTCACCTACTTGTGCTCTTTTCAACCAAAGCCCTAAACTACTAAAATGCATTAAACACATCACATTTTCTCTTTAATAAATAGATCCAATCCTTCCTAGAATAATCATCTATAAATGTAACAAAGTATGATGATCCTCCATAGGAAACTATAGGGGATGGACCCCAAACATCAGAGTGAATGTAATCTAGGATAACTTTGCTAACATGCATTCATGTGTTAAAATTTTGCTTAGCCTATCCACCAAACACACAGTGCTTGCATAAATTAAAATTCATATATTTTATACTAGGGAGTAACTTACGATCCATAAGTACGTTAAGTCCCTTCTTGCTCATATGTCCTCAACGTTGGTGCCATAGACGAGTATGGTCACTTGTAGCTTCAGACACAGCCTTTACTTGACTTACCACATAACTCCCTTCTAATTTGTACAAGTTCTCAATCCTTATTGCTTTCATGAACACTAAGATGCCCTTGGACACCTTCATAACTCCACCTTGAACCACAAACTTGTAACTAGCAACATCCAGAATTCCCATAGATATTACATTTTTTCTTAGTTCAGGAACATGCCACACCTTAGTTAATGTTTTCACATTGCCATCATACATCCTGATTTTAACGCTTCTGATTCCGAGAATTTTACAGGAAATATCATTTCCCATATAAACAACCCCTTCATCAATTGGTTGATATGATGAAAACCAAATTCTGTGAAGACACATATGGTGAGAGGGACCAAAATCTAATAGCCAATTATTTTGATGTTGTTGAACATTAGAAATAGACAGTACCTCATTAACCATTTCTAGACTTGCTTCTGCTATGTTTGCTTCCTTTGTGGAATGATATTGGGACGAATCCTCCTTAAATCCTTTTTCTCTTCCAACAATTCTTCTTTAAATGAACTGATGTTGCAAAACCATCACCTAATCTTAACCTTCTTTACTTTTGACTTCGACCTAAATGTATGTCTCGAACTCTACTCTCTTTCACTTGATCGACCTCTAGTCGCTACTACTATTGATGAAGAAGTTTCTTGATTATTCTTCCTTCGTTTCTCTTCTAATAACAAGGCTCTAACAACAATTCCATAATCAAAGGATTCTATATTACTAAATGACATAGAGGTAATAAGATGATCCCATGAATTAGGCAGCATTGGCACAACAAGGCTATTGCCTTCTCTTCATCATCAAGCTTCACATCATTGAAGGTATTTAGATGATTATGGATATTCAAACCATCAGTCACTCTCGGGGTATATAGCTTCCTCTTCAGAAATATTCTATTGGTCATGTACTTGGTCATATATAGGATTTCCAATTTAACCCAAAAGCCTGCTGTCGAATCTTCTTCAACAATGTTAAATAAGGCATCATATGTTAAACACAGTCAAATGGTACTGAGGGATTTTGATTCCAGATCCTCCCAGACTTAATTCGACATGTCCACTGGCCTTTTTTTATTTTCGCAGAAAGGATTTATGTGACCCTTGTTGCATAAGAAGATCTTTCAACTTGAGTTTCCATAACTCAAAATTGGTCTTCCCGTTGAACTTCTCCACCTCAAACTTCGCTACTTTGTACCTTAGTCATTTTCTCAACCAACCAGATTCAATCTTGGACTCTGGTTCACTTCTTCGCCTCGATCTCTAGTAACTCGGCTGTGATACCACTTGTTATAGTGGAATGTTAAGCAATACAGAGATCAAACAAAATAAGCATAGCATAATGACAAACACGTAATAATGAACACATAAATTTAACGTGCTAAAACCCTCGAGAGGGAAACATCCACAAAGCAAGTGTATCGGTCTTCTTGTTATTCAAATACGAATCTTATTTGCAGCAGCATATAGCTATTCTTATCTTCTGGATTCACATCAACTCTTCAATATCATCTATTTCCTCTATAGACATACACATAACCGTATACAATTGTCCACTCTAATTTTTACTAACTTAAAATAATAAAAAATCAATATACAAAAATATAGATAATAAAATCAATTGTTACTAAACTCAAAAATGTCAATTGATATCTTTTTGAGAACTTGGTTGCCATCATTATCTACATGCACTTTGGGTAACATAACATAATCACTTTGCCTAACATAACATATCTTTGAATTAGGCGAACTCGTCATAAGATATGATGCCCAAAAATGCCGACTGATATCTTTTTGAGAACTTGGTTGCCATCATTATCTACATACACTTTCGGTAACATAATATAATCACTTTGCATAACCTAATATATCTTTGAATTAAACAAACTCGTCATAAGATATGATGCTCAAAAATGCCAACTGATATCTTTTTGAGAACTTAGTTGCCATCATTATCTACATGCACTTTGGGTAACATAACATAATCAATCACTTTGTGTAACCTAATATATCTTTGAATTAGGCAAACTCGTCATAAGATATGCATCAAATAAAGTTAAAAGTTCGAAGTTCTTTGGAAGGCAAGTTTTTCACTTGTCCATTGTTGATATGCCAACCCCTATCAATTCAATTTATACTCTTCCTTTTTAATAAACCCCTTTATTTTTTAAATTAAAAGCCCTCGTACAATTTTAAAACTTGTCCATGATTGGTTAGTTGATCTACCAACCCCCTGTCTAGTCAATTTATATTGTCCCTTGCTAATCACACATTGCTGCATGCCACTTTTCTCACATCATAAAAACCTTTTGAAGAACTTCTTGTTATCAAAAATTTAGACTTGTATTGGAAAACAACAAACGAGTGGCGTTTTTCGATTTAACTTGGTCTTACCACGTCCATAGATTAGGGAAGATTATTTTAATAATTTCTTTTGTCATAGATTCAGATCTGGATTTTGACAAGATCTGGATTTTGACAAGAAAAGTGAACAAAGCGTATAGATCTTTTCCACTCAACTTGCAACTCCCACGTTTATAAAATAATAATAATTTCGAGACAAGACAAGGAAACGAGAATGTTCTTTCTACTATTTGTATTATTTAACACAAAAAGATATTCTCGGGCCGAGACAACTTGCATAGAATCGTGTAACGTTCGATAGATGAATCTGATAGAATATGTAAAAGCCGCCATGGCTCCAGCTGAGAGCCACTACTTAAGTGGTGACATAAAAAAATATGTATATTTACGTGCAGGTCGACCCCAGGTATCCAGATAGCATTATTAAGCATTTTTTTAATAGGGATTTTAGATTGTATGAAGATTTTTATAAAAATTAATATAAAAAAAAAAAGTTAGTATTAATATTTAGTTGAGACACAGAGAAAGAATGATTACACATTAAAAACTGTAATAAATTTAATTTTTAGTAACAATTAACGTGTAAATATTCACCTACCATAAATTAAATGACTCTTAATAATATTTAATTATACCGATTTCTATTCCAGAGAACAGAAAAGGAGGATCTCAGATCAGATCCGATCCGATCCGATCCGTGTGAAATTACCGAATATTTAGAGCATTCACCGATTGGTGCGATTAGTGTGAGTCTGGACGAGATGTATGGTATTCCTACGGAATATGAAAGGAATATAAATTTAATAATATTAAAAAATTTATACTAAGTATAGAATTAATCGGAAATTATTATTTTTAATTATATTTAATAAATTTTAAGTTAAATATATTTTTATTAATAAATATATGGACAAATTCATTTACATTTAAACAAAATAAAAAAATCAATAATCTTACCTAGACGAGTAAGATGAAGGGCTTTTAATTTTAAAAAATTTCATCCCATGAAGGGCTTTTAACGGTTTTTACTTTATTATTGTGTGATAATCAAACAGTAAATAAAACTTAATTACCAAGAAATTTTCTTTATTACAGCACGATAACATTAATTTTCTTTATAAGAGTTTTTGTGAATTGATTTTATATAAATATTTAATAAAACATAACGAGGGGAATCCATCATTACTGTCATCTTATTATGAAACACAACGAGGGGAATCCACATTGATGTGTATGGGTACAATTATTTGTGAAAGGACATATTCCTTCATCATATCGGTTGTACAATTATTAAAGATAATGGTTTTATAATTATTTAATAAAAAAAATTGGTATAGTTTAAATATTTTAAGTTTTTTTATTTTTTATTTTTTTGCTTTATTTAAAGTGTATTTGAAATTTTGTAAAAATTTTAGTATTATATATATATATATATATATTAGTTATAAAAAGTGTATAATTTAGGTGTTAACATATATTTGAAAAATGACGTTTATATATATATATATATATATATTCAAAAACACAGTTTAAAAACTTTTAATTTTACATTTTTCCAAAAAAGTAAAAAAAAATTTAAATTATAAAATAAAATATCATCTTCCTCTTGGATAATCTAGAATAGAATAAAATAAAATACCATACCATCTTTGTCTTGGATAGTCAATGAATCCATCAGCCAAATCATTGTTGTCTAAAATAGAATAAAATACCATCTCGTCAAATAATCTGGAAAAATACCATCTTCCTCTTGTATAGTCAATGAAGGCATCAGCCAAATCAGTGTTGGCTAAAATAGAATAAAATACCATCTCATCAAATAATCTAGAAAAATACCATCTTCCTCTTGGATAGTCAATGAAGCCATATGCCAAATCAGTGTTGTCGTTAATTTCAGGATTATCAGTGTAATCATTATTTTCATCATTAATGGATAAATACTTTATGTTTAGAATTAATATTATAAAAGACATGTTATTGTGCTGAAAAGTGATAAAAAATATTGATATTAATACCTAATTTAAGTTTAAAAACAATTATATAAAGATATATATAAAATATAAATAATGGAGATTTACATACATACTTCCGTTATAATTCAGAAAAAATGGATTGGATTCCAGGAATAGTGCAATGGTTTTAAGACATGTCCATAGGAAATTGTCAAACAATATTATTTTTTGGAAATGCGAGATAGAATGGGATTTATTCAAGAAATCAAAAGTTGCAGTTTCAATTGATGTAAAATAAAATTCAACGAAATTAGACACAAATGGAAGAAAGACAATGAACTGCTTACTCCTTTACATACGATCTGGAAAGCAACTAGTAAATAATCCTTTACAGATAGTATGTAAAGAAACTTATAACAATAAAATTCAAAACTCTTCCACCCGGAAAATTAATTTCCAAATCTTCCTAAAGATTAAATCTCGAATCTCTCAATCTATTTAATAATAAATCCAATACATTGGCTGCAATGCAAACAGTGCTGTGCTGCCTGTTTTGGTCTCCTCCTCTACAGTTATGGTTTTTTTTTTCTAATCACGATCTTGAGTATAACTGGCATTCTCCGTTTCCAAGATGTTTAAATTGATGGCAAACAGAGAGGAAGAAGATACCATTGTTGAGTTAACCACAAAAAGACTGAACAGCATGAGTTACCGTAACGCCTTCGTTTCTTTCGTGTACCTGGATTTGGGCGCTTTGGGCGGCCTCAGCAGTTGGCTCGGCGACCCTGTTTGATATCTTCAACCGCACGTCAGGCAGCGATTGTCGGCATGAAGGACAAGTGGAACTGGAAATCAACCATGCGTCTACGCAATCCATGTGGAAACTGTGACAACATCCTGGTAATACTCGCAGCTTTTCTCCTTCCACAAATTCTGATAGGCAAATCGGGCAAACCATGCCTGTAGAATCAGATAGACTGGGGCAATCCATGTCTGAGAAGGGAAACCCCGTACGGTACACTGTGGTGGGCAGTGCTTCTATATCGATTTTAGTCATGCTAATATTACCTCCGACCGCCGGTTGGAATGATGGCTCTAACACAACCCTCCATCGTCTCCAGCAGTCATGTCTATAGTGTACCAACAGACATAGGAGGGTGCAGAGCACGGCGCCGAGCACGATGGCTAACGTTAAGAGAAAACTAGTATTAGATATGTAAGCTGGAACCTCCATCGAGCCCACGGGACTCTGCATTGATGGGCTGATCGTGGGAGATGATGACTGAAATATCTGCCGACCTTCTAACAATCTTCTGCCATCAAAAGAAAATGGGAATAAATAAATACTCTCCATTTTGAACTCCAATTGAATCGAACCGACCCTGGAAGTGGGTCAATGCACAACGGCCTCACAGACAAGGAAACGAAGTTCTTGGAATATAATAAGAGGAAGGCGGAATGTTGCAGGACCGGAGCATAGAAACTTAAGCAAGATTCAGCGGCTGGAATTCAAGGGAACGGGCGCTTCCTCGTGTATATTACATGAAGAGTCGTATAGGAGATGATATTCGGCAGGTAAATGCCGGGCGAGACACTCCAAAGCAATATTCTGTTGACAAATCTTGATAAATGCCTACCCAACAGTGTAGATAAAGTCAACAATCAGTATGAGGATAAATACAGATCGGGTTGTTGGACTGTGTCGTCATCTTCTCTTTTCAGGTTTAAATCTAGTTCAAAAGAAGTTTATAATACTTTTGTTTATGGTTATAACCATTAACGGGTTACTTTTGAACGACGAAACTTCAGGACTTTCTCTGGAAAAAAGGGCCTATACAGTTAGAGTATAGCGGTTGAATGAGAGACCCAATGGTGCTGCAGCGCTGCTCCCCTCACAGGCACGCTCCCCGAGTGGGAGTCTGTGCTAAAGTTTAGCCATCCTGAACAGTGCAGTTAATTAAGAGCGGCACTTATGGAAAGTTTAATCGGTGGAACCCTTCTCAGGTTCTGGCCATGACCGTCCCGGTTGATCATAAACGGTGCAGTTAATTAAGTTAAGTTGTTGTGAAGAATTTAATTGATGGTACTCTCTCGCTCTTGCCGAGAACACCCAGAACTTAGAAGAGTCTAACAGTCAATCGAAGTAGATATGGGTTCCTTGGCAGAAGACATTCTCGAGGCAACTGAGCAAAAGTGTTGGTGGCTAAGGAGAATATAAGAACGGTGGACAGATGAACACTTTGAGTGTACCCTAAGAAGCGTCAATGTTGTCATCAGTATCACCAAGGGGGATTACGTTGTAATTACACGTTGTAGGTGGCAGAAAGTCCGTTCACAGTATGTTCTACTGTATGGTAATATGATTATCGTATGAAAAATGAGCAGCATGACGCAACCTGAAACCGAGATAACAAATGAAAGAAGCACCGGGAATACAAATAAAGAGAGATTGTACAACCCAAAACATGAGAATTGTGAAAAATATCAATGTTAGCACTCGTCCATAACGGTGAAAGATTAGAATACTGTGTGAAAAAGACCAATGTTCGTCCGTGAGAGCTGTGAACGAGTCGAATGTTCTATTTTATATAGAAATGTTTTATAATTTTTTTATTATTTTAAAGGTGGTAGAACTCATAGTACAGTTGTGAAATTGAGATTGATTGGCATAGCAGAAGAGTCGTTTGTGAATGTTTCTTATTTGTTCAGGATTAACTTAGTCAGCTATTTAGTTTTATAGAAATGGTTGATTCTTAAATAAGAATTAAACATTAAATTTGTAACAACTCTAAAATTTATAAGTAAATTTTTTTTTAAAAGAAATATTTAAATTTATTTATAAAACCATATATAACTTAATGAATTATTATAATTCTTATTGTACATAAACAACTTAGGATTTAGTCATAAATAAATTAAACTTATACTTAACAATTTTAGAAATAAACACTCCAATAACTCGTTCCAATAACTCTTATACCCATGTATGGTTTCCAAAGTCCTTTGATCTATTACTTTAAAAAAAATAGAAAGTGTTTAAATCTATTTATAAAACAATATATAGCTTAATGAATTATTATAATTCCTGCAGTCCATGAACAACCTAGGATTTAGTATAAATAAACTGTTACTTAATAATTTTAGAAATAAACATTCCAATAACTGATTCCTATGACCCTATACGGGTGTATGGTTTCTAAAGTCTTTTCATCAATTACTTATGCCCAAAGTTAATGAGTCCTGGGGAAGTTATGGTTTGTCTTACCGGTATATAGTTTTTAAAGTTTTTTGATCAATTACTTGTGAGTCTTGCTGAAGTTACGGTTTGTATACTAGCTTGCTTTAAATTTATTTATAAAATCATACACAGCTTAATGAATTATTATAATTCTTATAGTACATAAACAAGTTACAAGTTATTATAATTCTTATAGTACATAAACAACTTAGGATTTAGTCATAAATAAACTAAACTTATACTTAACAATTTTAGAAATAAACATTCCAATAACTCATTCCTATAACCCTATATCCGTGTATGGTTTCTAAAGTCCCTTGATCTATTAAACTTTAAAAAAATAGAAAGCGTTTAAATCTATTTATAAAACAATACATAGCTTAATGAATTATTATAATTCCTACAGTCCATGAAGAACCTAGGATTTAGTATAAATAAACTGCTACTTAACAATTTTAGAAATAAACATTCCAATAACTGATTCCTATGACCCTATACGAGTGTATGGTTTCTAAAGTCTTTTGATTCCTTTGACCCTATACTCGTGTATGGTTTCTAAAGTCTTTTGATCCATTACTTATGACCAAAGTTAATGAGTCCGGGGGAAGTTATGGTTTGTCTTACCAGTATATGGTTTCGAAAGTCTTTTGATCAATTACTTGTGCCCAAAGTTAATGAGTCGTGCGGAAGTTACGGTTTGTATACTAGTTTGCTTTATCATATGGATGACTTCACCATGTTTTTAATATGTTTTAAGCTCTTCTTCCTACATACCTTATTTCGTTGCTAAAGTTATAGGCTAGAGGTCTTACTTAGCTTCTACGAGCTAATGCATGTTTAACCTGGTATTTTTTTCAGGTGTTAACAACAAAAGGGATTAGGTTTCCTCCTTGGGAGAAAACAAACTAAAGGACCAAGATAAAGTTCCAAAGTGACACTAACGTGGCTAAAAGGTTGACAAGGTTTCAAGGGTGGTATTTGCTAAAAAAAAAGTGAGAAGGTCATTCATACTATGCTCGACCAAGTTAAAAACATTCATACCAAAGATTTGTTATAAGTTCGAAAACTGAAATATAAACTATGGAGAAGTGGGTGATATATTCATATTTATTCTGCTATTGCCCCGCGAATACTTACTTAATAGATAGTCGGGCATATGCTCCATCATCAATACGGAAAGAAAATCCTTCCCCTTCTTCGTGCGGATGTCCCATAAAAACCCAAGAGAAAATAACGAAATAAATGAGCATGCGACAGGTGGTGTAAGTGCGAGATTCATCCCCCTATTTCTAAAGTAAGGAGAATGAATAGGTTAGGGGGTTATTTAGGGGGATTGGTCAATCAGTTCATATGGAGTATATCGATACGGAATAAGGAAGATGGAAGCAAGTAATGTAATGTAGAAATGTATATTTTAGGCTAATGAGATTTGTGGGGACTCATCCTCGATTCCGGGGTGGTAGTCTTGTTGGCTATTCACATCGTTCTCAATTGGTTCACTTACTTCTAACTCTGCTTCACAGGCGTATAATTTCTTTTGTAAGCATATGTGCTTAGGATCCCATTTGTATCCACAGAACTTACATTTCCCTTCGTTTATTCTCTGGGCCTCTAAACTAGGCTTCGTTCCTTCCTTAAGTTGAGGCGGTGTATATCTTGGATTTCCTGTGTATCTTGATTGGAGGGAGTTCTTTTTGGAATCGTCTTGGTCGTTATTTGTATGCACGGATTTGCTTTCAATAATCTTGGCTTTACGTCGTGCTTCCTCTATGGTAGAGATGTTCTGTAACTCTAGTTCGTCACGGATGTGTTGTTTTAGACCATGTATGTAGGTCTGTAGTCATTGGTCATCGGTTAACTTTGGAACTCGAGTCGACAGCGCTTCCCACTCACAGGTGTACTCATTAACAACATTTTTTTGTTATAACCTTGTGATTTTGGCAAAGAAGTCTTTTTCTTCAATGCCTTGGAATCGTTTGATGAGGTTGTTCTTGAAGCTAACCCAGTTGTGAGAACAGATTCTTGCAATATTCTTCCACCATAAGTACCAGTTGTAAGCGATGCCTTCTAGATGCATGGAGGCATTTTAATTTTATCCCCGTCATAATGGATGTTGTGGATGTCTAGGTATTCCTCGGCTTTGTTAATCCATTCTATGCACTGTCGTTCGTCTCCGTTGGATTTGGGTAGCCCGGCTTTCACCCTCATTTGGCGTCCTTATGTATATGCAGTTGAGGAAGACATGTTGAACAAAGGATCTGGATGCACCGGTGTTCTGGGAGAGTTTGGTTGCAGGTCATTTCATATTTGTAATCTGTCCAAGATGGCAATTAAAACTGTTCTATTTCTCTTTTGGTCTTCTTGTCGAGTGAGGAAGCTATTCTCTATTCATGACGTAAATTATGTCCACTTTGATGTCAAATCGTCACTGGTTTGTTTGATCTTTGCATGGAGTTCCTCGTATTTGTTGTTAATTTTCTCATTGATTTGATCGAACCGACCGTCCATTGATATGGTGATTGCTGGAATCTTCCCGGTGCTAAACGTGGATTTATTTTTATTTGTTGTATGATGCCAGCTTGCCATGATTTTTTTTAATTAATTATATAATAATAATTATTATAATTATATGGTTTTTGATTAATAATAATATTAATAAATGGGTGTGTGCAAGAAGTTGAGGGTCTCTTTTGGTGCGTTAGATGCAATACAAAACTGAAAAAATAGACATCCATCAACTTGCATGGATATTTTGAGACACTAACACAATGAATCTTGCGATCAGTAAAAAACAAGAAATGTAGGAAATTGAATGACCTTTCCAAATATATATATTTTTTCTATTGAAAATGGTGTTAACTATCTAAAGTTAGATAAATTTTAACGGGCAATTTTTATTTTTGTGACAAATTATAAGGTATATGTTTTTGTGGGTGCAGCGTCTGAGTGTCTAAATGATGGAATAAACTTACGAAAACCGGTATACATATAGAGAACATATAGGAATAGTGCACGACTATTTTTCCAATAATAAAAATAATTTTTTTAATTTTTTTTTAATTATCTAAGAGATCAAACCTCGAAAATGGTACATCTTTTGTGGGTGCAGCGTTTGAATGTCTTAATGCATTTATTTGGAAATGGGTTTTTTATAACATGTAGAGATTGGTGTTCTTTAGTGCACCATACAATTTTTTTTTAAATGGTTGAGAAACGAAAGAGATATGGACGAAACACTACTAGTGTGTTTTTTGAGTTGAGGAGTGATGACAAAAGATAAATAAGAAAAAAATAGAAAAAAATATGTATTCTTGTTAAAATTTACATATTTAGAATCTGCAAAAAAAACCATATCTGTTTCTAAAATCTCATAAAAAATGGAGGTGTGCAGCATAATCAGACGAACCGCTAAACTCGAGCATATTGAAAATTTGGATATAATGTTGAATTAGCCATGGTTGATCATACTCCAAGGCACAGGAATGTTGAATCCGAAGCAAAGTACAAAGCAAACACATAGGCATAGGAATTCCATGAAAGCATGGGTGGAGGCTCGGCCTTATCATTTGGAGGGAATAAATTTTTGAATTTAAACAATATGTGAGCGCGATTTAACTAGCCAAAATGCGTGCGCGTTATATAGAAACAAAATGCGTGCGCGTTATGTGGAGACAAAACACGTGCGCATTTTGTAAAACCAAAAATAGCGTTCATCATCATCTTCATCTTCATCATCTTCAACTTCATCATCATCATCATCATTAACATGATCATCATCTTCAACTTCATGAACATCATCATCACCATTGTCATCATCAACATCATCATCATCATCACCTTCCTCATCATCTTCATCATCATCACCATTGTCATCATCATCATCATCATCACCTTCCTCATCATCTTCATCATCATCACCTTCCTCATCATCTTCATCATCATCACCATTTTCATCATCGTCATCATCATCAACATGATCATCATCTTCATTATCTATCATCATCATCATCGTCACCTTCCTCATCATCACCATCGCCATCATCATTATCATCATCCTCATCCTCATGATCATTATCATCATCCTCATCCTCATCGTCATCATCACCTTCATCATCACCATCATCATCATCATCATCATCATCAACATGATCATCATCATCACCATCAACATCATGAACATCATCATCACCATCGTCGTCATCATCATCATGAACATCATCGTCATCACCATCGTTGTCATCATCATCCTCCTCATCATCAACATCATCATCACCATCATCATCATCATCAACATCGCCATGATCATCATTATCATCTTCATCATGTTCATCTTCATCATCGTCATCTTCACCATCATCACCTTCATCATCACCATTGTCATCGTCATCATCATCACCATTGCCATCATTGCCATCATCATCATCATCATCATCATTATCACCATCGTCGTCATTGTCATCATCATCATCATCATCATCACCTTCATCATCCTTATCATAATCATCACCATCATCATCATCAACATCATCATCATCATCCTCCTCCTCCTCCTCCTCCTCATCATCATCATCACCATCATCTTCATAATCATCACCATCATCACCTTCATCACCTTCATCACCACCATCGTCATCATCATCATCATCACCATTGCCATCATTGCCATCATCATCATCATCATCATCATCATCACCATCAACATCATGAACATCATCATCCTCATCCTCATCATCATCACCATTGCCATCATTGCCATCATCATCATCATCATCATCATCATCATCACCATCAACATCATCAACATCATCATCATTCATCATCATAATCCTCATAATCATCATCACCATCAAAATAATGAACATCATCATCATCATCCTCATCATCATCACCTTCATCATCCTCATCATCATCATCCTCATCATCATCATCTCCAACAACTTCATGAACATCATCATCATCATCCTCATCATCATCCTCATCCTCATCCTCATCCTCACCATCACCATCACCATCAACATCATCTTCATCATCATCATCATCATCATCACCTTCATCATCACCATCATCATCACCATCATCATCATCATCATCATCATCACCTTCATCATCATCATCATCACCATCACCATCACCATTGCCATCATTGCCATCATCATCATCATCATCATTATCACCATCAACATCATGAACATCATCATCATCATCATCAGCATCATCAGCATCATCACCATCAACATCATGAACATCATCATCATTCATCATCATCATCTTCATAATCATCATCATTATCCGCATCCTCATCATCATCATCACCTTCATCATCATCATCATCATCACCATCATCACCTTTATCATCACCATCGTCATCACCATCGGCATCATCATCATCATCACCATTGCCATCATTAACATCATCATCATCATCATCATCATCATCACCATCAACATCATCACCATCAACATCATGAACATCATCATCATCACCATCAACATCATGAATATCATCATCATCATCATCATCACCACCATCAACATCATCAACATCATCATCATTCATCATCATCATCCTCATAATCATCATCATCACCATCAACATAATGAACATCATCATCATCATCCTCATCATCATCACCTTCATCATCGTCATCATCATCATCTCCAACAACATCATCATCATCCTCATCATCATCCTCATCCTCATCCTCACCATCACCATCCCCATCACCATCATCTTCATCATCTTCATCATCATCATCTTCATCACCTTCATCATCACCATTGTCATCATCATCATCATCATCACCTTCATCATCATCATCATCATCATCATCATCACCATCAACATCATCAACATCATCCTCATCATCATCCTCATCATCATCACCATCAACATCATGAACATCATCATCATCATCATCATCATCATCATCAACATCATGAACATCATCATCATTCATCATCATCATCCGCATCCTCCTCATCATCATCACCTTCATCATCATCATCATCATCATCACCATCATCACCTTCATCATCACCATCGTCGTCATCATCATCATCACCATTGCCATCATTGCCATCATCATCATCATCATCATCACCATCATCACCATCAACATCATGAACATCATCATCATCACCATCAACATCATGAACATCATCATCCTCATCCTCATCATCATCACCATCA
>LPNX011230012.1:41586-67758 GCA_001517045.1 Pseudotsuga menziesii
TTTTGACCCATTTTCCACCACCGGAGAAGGAAAGGAAGTAGCTTGGAGCTCGGAGCTACCGACATCGGATCAGCGCAACGGACTCCACCAACCTCCTCATTGGAGGTAATATTAATAAAAATTACCATTATATACATTTCTTTGCTGTTTTTACTTCACGGCATTTACTTTTTGCTGCTTTAGCTTAGTTTTTATTTCCGTCTATTTCTGTTTACATTATTGAACTGCTACTAAGGATTCCAGATTCCTTAGTAGGTGCTCATCAGCACAAGCTAGGGTGAAAACCCTAGCTACAGTTTGGATTAAAGTATTGTGGCATAGCTTAAAAGCATAGCCTGCACATTCTAGATATATTAGCATGGACTGTAAAGAGATGGTTATGCGATTGCTTACTGCTTGAGTATAAACTGCCTATGGTTTTATTACTATTACTGTCTTGGGTTTAGACATCTACAGGGTTCGATGTCGCGACCTCTTGATGACAAAATGGGTTTTAGTTGTTTCCAATGGTTATTATGATATGTTTGGTTATGTGTAGATAGATTTAAATGGGACCTTTAAAACCCTTTATGATTTATAATGGATGACTATAATAATAGGACTGTGAATTAAGCATTTGAGTTATGGAAAATGGATGCGATTTGGATTGTAGATTTTATAATAATACACAGTTTGATAATGGACCACATGGATGGTCAAGATGCCTTCTCTGTTTGGTTAATTTTGATTATGTTTATTAAAATGGAAAGTTTTGATATTTAATTTGTTTTTACATGATTATGTAGAGCAGACCTTAGAAGGTATTTATTAATTTGTTAGCTTGTTTATTATATGAATTTTTTCCCTAGTAGATATATTTTAAAATATTTAGGTTTTTCTCTTTAGTTTATAATAAATCAAATAGTACATAAATTATAAAACTATTTGAAGAATAATATATATATGTAATTCTATAGGTATATATATTTAACCTATACCTCTGAACTAAAATTTGAATTTAAAAATAGCCCTATGCTGACAAATGAAATATGTTAGCAGAGTAATGCCACCTGTAGATTAGGCTAACTGGTAACAAAACTAGGTATAGTGCCCATAAACTAATCATGGAGATAATTACAAAATTTCACTCCAAGTACAAACCCTAGTAATGTACAGCATATAACAAATATTTTCCATCCTATGATTTGTAAATTGCATATACAACCTTAGCAGATTGATAACCATAAAACAAAACCATTAGGGTTAGAAATTTCATTGCAGCCCTTACTTAATCATAAACAGTAATGAAACTTTGGAAAGAAGTAGAATAGGCCTTCAAGGGTTTCATACCTAAAATTGAAGCTTTGTCAATGGCTACACCTGCACACTTAAATAACCAACATTAACAATTCAATGCAGATCTGACCTCTGTTTGATGACGAAATCACTTGGGAACTACCACGTTCCTCCCAACCATGACCCAGAACCATTCCTGGTTCTAATCCGGATCCCCCCGAGCTGGACTCCAACATGCAAGTAGCTTAGAGCTCCTAAGGTAGGGTTTCGTAACTGGTAATCTATTCTGAATCAATCCTCTTTTCCTTGCAGGAAAATTTCTCCAAGAAAACACTTGAGAGCAGAACGGGCAGAATAATAATTCTCCTAGATAAAAATTAGAACCCCCAAGCCTTTGCTTGGCTTGAGTCTTTATAGGCAGACTTTTCAGTCAAAGGGGCAGTTAAATCAAGAAATCCTTGATTTCTTGATTTAACCCTTTTTAATTTACTAGGGTAATTTTCAATTCTTAACCTAGGAACTTTTAACTAGTTCCTAGTTAGTCTTTCATAGATATTTCACTATTTATTAATCCTTTAATAATAAATAATAATTGGTGGAGTTTCTCTTCTTTCTTTATTCAATTATATAATTAATCATAATTAATTCTTTATACATACTATGTATAAAATACTTGTTAACACTTGTCTTCGAGCATCATGGGTCATGATCCCTCAAACTTAACAACACTTCGTTTATGAAGGTCAAGTAGATAGATGACTCAGGTCTACTAGGCTAGGCAACTCTAAACATCCTTGCATGTTGGATTTCATATATATACCTATATATCATCAACAATTGGCTTACGCCCAATATACAAAACAAATAATCATGTTCATATGCAGTGGGGTCTTTGACCCAAAAATAAAACATCAATATAATCATCATGATCAATAGGCTCATGCCTATAAATGGTAGGTCAAAAATTTGGGATATTACAGGATGCAGCGGCAGTGAGTGAGTGGCAGGGGAAAACAGCGGGGAAGGAGCAACGAGTGGGTCAAAGTAGGTGCAACGGAGGGAGGAGCAATGCGTGGGAGAAGGTAGGGAGTAGGAGGTAGGTGTAGTGGAGGGGGGGAAACAACGAGAGCAATGTGGAGCAATGGGGAAAGTGATGGACTGGTGAAGGGTGGTGGGTTGTACCAATAGAGCTCTAATACCAATGAAAGAATAAGGAAGATGGAAACAAGAAATGTAATGTAGAAATGTATATTTTATAAATGTAGAAGTTGATTTACATAATAGGTAACCCAATAATTTATACCCTAAGTGCGAAAAAGAGGTGACTTTTCAAATCACCTCTTAGACATTAACTAACCTAGGTTAATATTTATTATTTGGCATTTGTTACAAAGGTAGATGGAGGTTTAAATGTGCCCACATGAAAAGAGATAAAATTCCATCCAGCTATGTAATCGGTTTTAGACCTAACAAAACCCCAAAAGGGTTTAGTCTTCTAGGTTGTTTTTCTTTGTGTCTGGGCTGGTGGGGAACTGCCGAAGGCTCTCGTCCGTTTCAGCAATCGGCCATCCACTGTTTTCCTTTAGAGAAAAAAATGCTATGGCTCCTTAGCTAAGATGTCACCACCAGTTCCATCACTGAGTTCTCGTATTGAGGTAAGATGTTCTTCATTTTTGTTTTGTTCAGTTTTAGAACAACATTAATTTATAAAAGTCTTGTTTTAACCTCTGTTGGTTTGACTGGAAAGTAGTTTCAGCAGTCCTTGCATGGGTAGGATGAGCTTGGGTCGAGCGTGGCGCCTGAGGGTTTCAGTAAGAATTTGAGCCTTTAACCATATCGGTCCTGACAATGTGGTAAAAGGCTGGAATATTGTTTCTCTTGTTTGGGTTTGGCTTCATTGGATGCTGCAAGGCTTGCACAGCCCCCCTCCCCCCCCCCTTCCCCCACTTATGTTCGATGGTATACATCTTGTTTGGTAGAGTTATGATGGTGATTTATTTAAGCCATCGAGCTGTGGTAGAGTTTAAAATTTTATGATTTTCCCTTTTGGCTACAGACCATAGATTCTGCGTGTACTGAAACTCTTTGATGGAAAATTCCTATGAAGTTTTAAGGGAAAAAATCCTCAGCGTTTTTTCTTAGATTAAGTTTTGTATAAAATTTTGTGAAGCTTTAAAGGAGAACTAGCCACTACACTTTGCTTCAAAGTTGGTTTAAATCATTGTATAAATGATGTTCCTGTTAATAGTATTACTATGTAGATTTTGTCCATCAATATGTGAAGATCAATACTAGATATCGTTGTACAATGTAGTATTTAGTGTTTAAAACTTTAGAAGAAATACTTGGAGTTTCTTCCTGGTTATGTTGATATCTTAAGATTTTCGTTGGTGAAAGAAATCGATTCTTGTATAGTTTTTACTTGGGGAGCCATCATTCTAAAAGGTTGTTTAGAAATTGTTTTCTATTCTTTGCATTTTTCTTTTACCATTGTATAAATTATTTTAATATTCCTCTATAAATTTATACATTATTTACATCTATTTGAATGGATTGGTGTACGAAATACTGCGTGTAAAATTTGAATGTGTTATTAAACTGGGTTTTGTTAAATTAGTTATGGATACGACCTATCTTTGTTGTATTTAGACATTGTGGCTGTAGAATTCAGTTATTATACATTTCTTGTTGCAAAATATCCTTTACATGCTTCGACCCTGCGACCTGTATCAAATTTCTTGGATGAATATTATAAAATATTATTATAATTGTATACAGAGTTTTATTTCGTAATATGATTAGACCTGTGGTTATATTGATTCGACTATTGTATTATTTATAAGTTTTTAACCCTAAAACAGTTTATAAAAAGTTAAACCTAGTTCGTTTTTCTTTTAAAGAAAACTAAGCCTCTCGGTTGAAGAAAAAGGATATAATGAAAGTTCATTTAAATATTAAGTCTTTCGGTGATAAATATTATTATGTAATTTTTTTTTTACAATCTCGAACTCGTCTAGAAGTCATAGTGTTTTTAGTTTATCCGTTCAAGGGATTTACTGTTTTCAAAATAAAAAGAGCAATCCCTAACTGTAAAGAGGTTCATTATTTGTTTTACACGACAATATCTCTATTTTAACCTTTTCGTTAAACTGCAAGGGTTTTTAAAAGAAAATCTCAAAAAATACTAAACACTATTTATCTATGTATACTATTTATTATCAGATGAACTTATATACATAATTATAATACTATATTTAAATGAGAAATATACGCTAGCCCACTGATTCTACTATGAACTTCTGTGTAAACAGTAGCATTATGAACTAATAATTTATAGGTAATAAAATATTGTCCTACTTATTGCAGAAACATATAATAGTTCTCGAAAAAAGTTAGCCTTCATAGAATCCTTCAAATATAGATATAAAATAAATTTAAAGATAACAGCCAAAACATCTTAGAACATGTTAATTGTCGAAATGGACAAACACCCAAAGAAGATCATTCCTCCCAACCGTCTACTGAAAGCAACCAAGATCACTTGCTTTAGGACTCCCTAGCTTGTTCACTGAACTACTAGGATGAAAATGTTATGTGGAAGCCTATATAGTACTCTATGTAACCTAGTAGTCACACTTGTAGACATAAACTCTTAGCAATTCAATCTATCTTTCCCCTCATCGAATTCCTTTTGTGTGCCTAACTTTTCAGTTTCTAGCAAAACCACAAGGTTCTAATCTCTTAGAATGTAGTGAACCTCCTGCTCATTCGATGGTATATATAGCTTTCCTAGGTATTTGGGTGAGTTTTGCAATTAAATGAGCCATCGACCAATTCCTCTTTTTTTGGGAACATGACCACAATTATAGGGATGTTTCCTCTTGCAACAGGTAGAAAGTGAATGTTGTTGCTACCATTTGTCATTTTGGCCTTCTACAGTAGATCATTCCTCCTAGTGGGCTAGTGAACACTCTTCAATAGTATTCTTTGGATAGGTGTCCCTTCTTTTTAATTATTAAATAGTAAAATAATTCAATTACAAACATCTTTGACCATCCTTGGTCAACAACATAAAACTTAACAATAACTTTTAAAGTAATGTCTTCTAAAAAATAGAATGTCTTCAGTTCTAGGTGGGTTACAACAACCCCCTCTTAAGTTCAACATTGTCCTCGATGTTGCTTAAGTATCATCTGAGTCTTCCTGGAACAAAATTGGATATGCCTCATGCATATGACTCTTCAATTCTCATGTTGCTTCATCTGGACTAAGGTGCTTCCATCGCACCTTTATTTGTCCAATGGTGCGATTCCAAAGAAAACATTCTCTATTGTCAAGGATACAATCTAGTTCCACCTGAAAATCTCCTTCTGGTTCTACCTTAATAACATTCCAATCGATTACATGAGTAACATCATGCACATACTTTTTCAATATAGAAATATGAGATACATTATGTATTTTAAGATTAGGTGGCAAAGCTAATTTATAAACTACTGGTCCAACTCTTGGCAATATCTCAAATGGTCCACAATACCTGGGTGCTAATTTAGCACAAATCCCCAACTTAAAGGAGTTTTTCCTGTTTTTTACCTTGACAAAAACATGCTCACCTATTTGGAATTCTTTTTCAGTTCTTTTAAGGTCTACATGACTCTTTTGTCTGTCCTGTGCAATTTTCAGATTTCTTTATACATGTTTCACTGTTAGTTCCATTTCTTTTAACAAGTCAGGTCCTAACATTAATCTTTCAACTGGATTACCCCTTGAAATGAGAGTATTACATTTCCTACTATAATGTATTTCAAAAGGACTAAGTTTAGTTGAAGCTTGATAATGATTGTTATAAGCAAACTCGATTAAGTGCAGATATTCTTCCCATTTCTTTGGATGATCCCTAACATACATCTGTAACATATCTTCTAAAACTTTATTCACTCTTTGTTTGTCCATCCGCTTGTGGATGATAAACAGTACTGAAATTTAGTTTAATATATAATCCTTTAAACAATGACTTCCAAAAATTACCAGTAAACTTAGGATCCCTATCAGAAATTATCATCCTGGGAATTCCATGCAAACGAAAGATTTTCTTCATAAAAATATCAGTGAGATTAGCAGCCTTATAAGTAGTTTTAACATGTATAAAATGAGTTGCCTTGCTAAGTTTGTCTACCACTACCATCACATAATCATTTTTCTTTTGATTTTCAGGCAGTCCTGTTATGAAATCAAGGCTAATAATTTCTCATTTCAAATCTGGGATTGGTAATGGTTGCAAAAGACCCGCTGGGTGTTGACTCGCTCATCTTTAACCTGTTAGCATTAGAGGAAATTTCAACTCAAAATGGGTCTTTCAACCCGAATTCAAATTCCATGTCATCATGTGTTAGCCGATGAAATTGCTTTAAATTTGAAATACTGTATAGGTCTTAAACAATTTTTTAATATAAATTTGCGGATAGGTATCATAAAAAAACTACTTTTTTTGTTCGTATCTTCGACATATCTCCTTGTATTTTTACTCAAATTTTGATCGGGAGAGCTCATTGGATGCGGAATCAAATTTTGCATCCAACGAGTACCTGCTTTGCATACTTTTTATGGACTCCCTCTACCCCAAAAACAAGAAATACCTGAAAAAATGTGATGATGTTATGATCACATTTTTTTAGGTATTTCTTGTTTTTGGGGTAGCGAGGTCCGTCAAAAGTATGCAGAGCAAGTACTCGTTGGATGCGGAATTTGATTCTGCATTCAACGAGCTCTCTCGATCAAAATTTGAGTAAAAACACAAGGAGATATGTCCAAAATGCGAACAAAAAAGTAGTTTTTTTTCTTCCTCCAAAATTAATAAATATTATTTTATTATTTTTCTTAGGAGGCCCATTTTGAGTTGAAATTTCCTCTAAGCATTCTATACACCTAGCTATATATTCAGCCACTTCATTTTTTATATTAGGCCAGAATAATATTTTTTTATCATTGTTATCATCGTACGGTAACCAGGATGTCCTGAGTAAGGACTCTTATGTACTTCATTTAAGATCGAAAATTGAATTTCTGGTACATTAGGTACGCATAATTTGTTTGTATACAACATTAAACCTTTTTCATTCAAACTTAAATCTGTTTTTATATTTTCAGATTCATTTTCTGCAACTTTTTCTCTTAATTTTTTATAATCTTTGTATATTTTTACTCCATCTTCAAACTTATCATCCAATTCTGTTTTATAGCTGCTAACAACGGCTATAAAATTCAGATTTGCATTTTTGCTTAAGGCATCAGCCACCTTATTCTCTTTCCCTTTTATATGTTTAATCTCAAAATCATATTCGCTAAGGAAAGCTAACCATATTGCTTGCCATGAGTTTAGATTTTGTTGATTAAACAAGTATTTCAACCTTATGTTATCATACATTAATAAAAAAAATCGACCAATTAGATGATGGTACCACATTTTTAAAGCATGTATTATAGCAGTCAACTCTAAATCATATGTAGCATAATTCCTTTCATGTATTTTTAACTTTATTGACTCATATGTTATTACATTACCTTCTTGCGTTAATACTCCACCTAGGCCCTCATTGCATGCATCGGTGCATACAACAAAGTTCTTATTTGGATATGTTATTTTTAAGATAGGTGCAGTGGTTAATCTTTCTTTTAACTTATTAAAGCTTTCTTCACATTTTAATTCCCATACAAATATTTTTCCCTTTTTCTGTAAGGATGTTATGGGATTTGCAGTCTTCGAGAATCCTTCTATGAATTTTCGATAATAACCTGTAATCCCCATGAACGGTCATACATATGATACGTCCTTAGGAACAGGTCATTCCATTTTTCTCTTATATTATCAGGATCCACTGATATCCCTTCCTTGGATATCACATGGCCTACATACAGTATTTTATCCTTAAAGAATTCACATTTACTGAATTTAGCGTACAATTTGTGTTCTCTTAGAACTTGTAATATTATCTATAGATGTTCATCATGTTCTACTTTGGTTTTTGAATAAATTAGTATGTCATCTATGAAGACAACTACGAATTTATCCATATACTTACTTAAGACATTGTTCATTAAACACATAAAAGATGTTGGAGCGTTCGTTAGCCCAAATGTCATAACTACAAACTCATAATTCTCGTAATGAGTTCTGAATGTAGTTTAAAATATATATTCATCTTTTATTCTGACTTGATGATATCTAGATCTCAAGTCTATTTTTGAGAATATCGTTTCTCCATGTATTTGATCGAACAGATCATCTATGCGGGAGAATGAATATATGTTTTTAATTGTCATCTTATTTAGATGACGATAATCTATACATAAACGTAAGGTGTCGTCTTTATTTTTAACAAATAAGACAGGTGATCCCCAAGAGGAAACACTTGGTCTTATGTAATTCTTATCTATCAACTCTTGTAGTTGTAGTTTTAATTCATTAAGTTCTAGGATACTCATCCAGTAACAAGCCTTTGAATTGGGTACAGCTCCTAGTACTAATCCAATAGTAAAATCCAATTCTCTTTTGGAGGTAATTCTAGAATCTCTTCCTAGAATACATTTGAAAATTCTTTTAGGATTGGTATATCATCGAATTTTAACTTATCTTCTTTCTTCATGTGTATGTCATTCATTAGATGCACAGAAAAAACTTAACAAAATTTATGTACAAACTTTTTCATTTGCAAAGTTGAAAACTGCCTAATAGAAACTTTTCTAGGTATTCCTTTTACCATTAATTGTTTCTCCTTTTCCATCTAAGCATGTGAATGTTTTCTCAAAACAATTTAAAACTACTCTGTGTTTTTCCAGCCAGTCCATACCTATTAAAACATCATATGACCCTAGAGGTAATACATTTAATTTCACTTGAGTTTTGAATTGAATCATAAAAATTTCACAATTTTCAACATAGCTAACTACCTTTCTTTTGGTTCCTGTAGTTAACTAAATCAGTCAAGATTTCTCAAAAAATTTTGAACGCAAGTTACAACTTTCTGCTATACTAGGTGACACGTAGCTTAAACTAGCACTTGGGTCTATCAAAATAGAAATAGGTTGTTCTGTATCATACCTTTTATTTTAACCATCGATGTTTGGTGATCATCATGTTAATTCTCCAAGGCTGCATTAATTCTGGGCATCTCGTTTGCTATGTCACCAATAGTTGCTTCTTCCTGAATTTTATGCACATAGCTGAAATTCCTCTTTCTGTTTGAACAGTCCTTCGCATAATGAGGTCCTTGACATTCTGTTACGGAGAGAAATTCCTATGGCTTGGGGTACCACAACAGACAACTTGACTCCAGAAATCAATCCTTTCCAATATGCAATAGAAATTAAATGTCTAACACTAAAGGATCGTACCTCGTACCTTATTTCGGATGGTTGAAGTAGATCCCCGTTGAGCTTTCCAACTTTAGCTTGAATTGATAGATTACTTCCTCAACAACAAGTAAACAATACAAGCATTCTATATATCATGGTGTTAGATCTATTCTAGCATATATAATCAATAATGTATAAGCATTTGACATAATCCAATGGATAAAATATTCATTCAAACACACATTATTGGACAGAAAAATATATTTCTATTAATATAAATCAGAGATTACAAAATACAACCTCTGACGGCACGTCTGCGAACCGGAGAAACTGAATCCCCCACTTGGGCCTCCACCACTTCAATCCTCCATCTCTCGATAGCAAGCTCACAAGCAAAAGGAAAGCTTGGGAAGAACACACTAGTGCTCCAAGGGACAAAGGGATGCAGACTCAAGCATAAGTTTCGGCAACAATGGGCTATAGTTTATTTGCTCTCAATTCTCTCATATGCCTTCAATGTACCAAGGGGTTCCTTATATAGCTTTTCAAAGGGATAATGAAAGGTCGAATTCGAGCGATATCAAGGCATAGGGAAGGCCATGAGTCAAGTGAGTTGGATCCATGTCAAGGAAAAATCCAAAAAGATTTGGATTTTGTACACATCCTGAGGTACGTGGTTTTAGTGGTCAAACCCGCGTATATATACGCTTATAGGTTTAAAAGTTGCGTGTATCATTTTTCACATGTTTTTAGGGATGGTCAAGGAAACATCAAAAGACAAAAAATGGTCCATGGGGTCTAAGGAGTCTGTAGTGGGACAGGGGAAGGCCATACAAAGTGTGATTCACCAGGAGTGGTGAAATTAGCTATAACAGATGCCCCCTAATGTGTGAGGTCAGAGGGGTCACACGATGGCTGAAATACATTATAAGTCCATCCCAGAAGTAAATAAATGAAGGATCCCAAATGGAATACCAGCCATCCAATCAGCATAGTACAATAATACAACTCTGCACATAACTGCAAATACATATAGCAGTCCTAGATACATAAGAGTACACTGGCCATGAATAGGCATGATACAAAATATCACATAAGTGGTCATCGCCACGTACAATATACATAGATCAGAATCTCCATGATGAAGATATATAAAGGACCATGATCTCCATAATGGATGAAGATATATAACAGATCAAGATCTCCATAGTGGCTAGAAAT
The DNA here is from genome assembly GCA_001517045.1 of Pseudotsuga menziesii. Classification (NCBI taxonomy): domain Eukaryota; kingdom Viridiplantae; phylum Streptophyta; class Pinopsida; order Pinales; family Pinaceae; genus Pseudotsuga; species Pseudotsuga menziesii. The sequence goes on from LPNX011230012.1 coordinate 52,435, forward strand.
ATCTGACATATACTAGAATCGAGTCACGAGAGTTGAAATCTCATGAACACTGGCACGATCAAGGAGGTAGCATATAAGAGATGCCACCAATATGGAAAGTATTCTACACAAACCACTACGAGTACATGTCCTACTATGCGAATAGAGGTGTCGAGGTCGAACATAGTAGTCCATCATCTGATTACCGATCATTAATGTATACCGTTAACAGACACGAGATCACCCACCGTTGATGAAAATGGGAATCAAGGTACTAGAGTGCAAACTAACAAGTGTGAATAAATGTGTTGAGGTCGAACACTTGAGAGGATCCATCGATCAGGGGACATTGATGTATTCCCAAAAACTATCGATGGCGAGAGAACCTGCCATTGATGACTGCAAGTCTCAAGGCACTCAAAATGACTCTAGATTCCAATCCCAAAATAAATGATCTGAAGTCGATGGGATGAAATCTGCTGGAAGGAAGGCATTTAGGCATCCCCCATCATCCAACACGAGGTACTCAACAAAGCTTTATAATGTGGAAGGACTCGATCATAAGGTGCACGAACCAGTAACTGTACCAGGAATGGTCGACATGCAAAGTCAATACAACTAAGGAATGGCCGACTCAGGCTTCAACTTCCTTCGAACAAGATCATAACAGCGTATGGTGACTGAATAAAGGCAGCATAGACTCGATATACAAACTGGGACATCTCTGCGACACAAGAGGCATCGACAGAGGCTCCATAGGGACTAGAAGCTTAACCAGTCGGTGGAGATAAAATCAGATAAACGAGTACAGCTCCTAAACTCAAACTATAACCCAACCAATGGATGTGATATACAGTGCTCTGTTCGAAGGCGACACGACTCGACAGCTACCACAGATAACATCTTTCCTTGTCCGACTTTTTTATTTTTTTTTTGGACTTTTTCAGTTATTTAAAAAGCTTGAAAAAAGGATAAAATATATTTATAGTTACATACTAGGAGGAGACGAGTGTCATAAGGGAAAACAAACTAGTTCCAAGCAATGGAACATATCTATGCTCAATGCAAGGATACATGTGTAGGATATTGACACTCGGGGGAAAATCCCCTCCCGGTAAAAAGGGAAACAAGCTGCGAAGGATATAAAAAATGGCTCTACATGGCTAGACATGAGACAAGCTCGGGCTATATGGCTGAAACGCAATGTCAGGGAAGCCGGCATAAAGCTCAATAAGGCAGGTAAAGCTCATGATAATGCATTCACAACTTGGCATGAGGGAGTCCTGAGGGGAATAGGCCAGCAAAAGATCAAGAGGAGTATCAGGCTCTTGCGAAATGTCATGGCAGTACTATACAATGGAATCCCACACCCTAAAGGAGAAAACGTTAGCATGGGAACCAAATGCAAATAAGGCACTAACTAGGGTACCCATGTAAGGTGAAGCTCTACCACTCATATCATGCCACTTCTAAAGCAGCAAGAAGGTTTCGTGACATAATAGAGTGGGTTTATACCTAAGGTCATGATGAAATGGTCATAAGGTGAAGCAAAATGCATACGGTAATGAGACCTAACCTATATGCCAGTTTAGATATGATACCTGAGGTCGGAACAAACAGGTCAATCTTACGGCTGAAACGACACTGAAAAAGGTCCTCTACATCATGAAATGTCAAAAATGGTCCAAAATGGTTAGAAAATGTCGAAACTATAGGAAAGGGGGTAAAAATTTTCAAATATTTGAAAATTTTCTATAAATAGTAAACAATTCAAAATATTATAAAACATTTGAAACTTTTACCCATTTGAGCTCTGATTTTCAACAGCGAATTCCAGGAGATCCAATTGGCGGAATCGACTACCGTTTCTTCCAGGTATTTACTCATGCTCTTCTCTTTCATTTTGATGCAATTTTTATGAAATTCCATGGTCAATTAAGCTTTCTAGGCCAACCTAGAATGGGTGCTGCGACCAACGCGGAAGTCGAGGTTTTTTCTGCGTATAGGGCTAGATATACATGGAAAATGCCCTCAAACCCGTGTACATATGCAACTGTTTTGAAAACAGTCACGTATGAGGCCGCGCATAAGGTTTTTTCAATAAACTAATGGGCAAATTTGCAATTTCTTGTGTAGGATGGTCTTAGAGTGGAGAGAGCGTGAACATGGTGAGGTAGAGGAAGTAGTAAGGGCCGATCTAATGGCTCAACAAGCTCTACGTGCATGCGAACTCTACAAGTTTTGGTGTCTTGGTGGTTTGAGGGCCAAACCAAGACTATTATAGATGCTGGTGGATTACTGGGATCCAGACTCGAAGTCCTTCCATATAGATGGGATGTCCCTCACCATAGAGGTGGAGGACATATACTTCATTACCGGGATTTCTAGACAAGGGGAAGTGGTGAACCTTCGTTCTCATGGTGGGACAGGAGGTGGCCTGACTATCGATGAGTACATTACGGTGTACTGTTATCCAAACACAGAGAAGTTGGGGAGTCAGGTCCCTACCAACGCTATACAGGTGCTGGGCTTAAAGGCCATACTATTGAAATTGGGCAGGATAGCAGGCTTGGCATCACTCCACCAGGCCTTGCGGCCTCTGATGTTCTATGCAGTGGAGTGCATGAGACCCACGATCTATGACTGGAACATTACACTACTGAGCAACATGAAACATCATCTCAGTGAGTGTAAGGAAGGTAGAGTGCGAAACTTCGGGTTCAGCAATATTTTGAGCACATTTTTCTTTGAGCGTGTTCCAGGATTGAGCCCCAGAGTAGACGTTCCTCTTCACGGGGTTCGAGATCCGGCCCAACGACGTTGGGCAGATGCTATGCAAATACTGGGGGGTGGTAGGGTGGCCAACCCATATCTAGCTGACTTCTTTCCATGGTGGCGACGATAGATAGTTGCCATCGATGACTACCCCTATGCAGGGATAGATTTCTGGGGGGACCCGAACATGCCGCTACCACTAGGATCGACATATGGTGATATGGGTAATGAATCTCGACCCTCTCTTTTTAAATTTTGAGTTATTTAATTTTTTTTGTGTTTTCTTGATTATATGGAATCAAAAAGACATATTTTTGTGTGATAATACACAGTGACATCTACCATTTGTGTGCAGATGTGGGACCACAGTGACCAGAGGGCTTCCCTCGTCATCGACGGAGGGAAAGAGGAGATGACATCATGGGTGTGGATGCGGAGCGGACGCTCCAGAGCATTCATAACAATTTTGTGAGACTGACACATAGGGTTCCCATGGCGCAAGTCGAGGACTTGCCTGAGGCTATGCAGCGACAGGTGGTGGGTGTACCATGCGCATGGGTGTGATTATTTCGACAGCTAGCTAGAGCCATAGTGACCTTCCATGATCACAACCCTCCTCCTCCTCCACAGGACTAGACACCTGGGAGTGTATACATTTTGTACTACTGTGTATTATATGCTGGTGGCTCGAAATCCCCAATTTTGTATCATGACACTATGTATTATCACATTTTGGATGTATATATAAAAAGTTTTATGGTGATCAGTTTATTTATGTACATGTGTAAAAATTGTGCTTATGATTAATTTATTGTGAATGAAACAAATGCCAATATAACACGTAGTTAGCATATGAGTCAGCAACTTGATTATTATTTCTTGGAATATGTATATATGTTATATTGTCAAATTGTTGTTCTAACAATCTCACACGTAAGAATCTTCTCAATAACATCAAATCTCTAACATGGTACAAACCATTGAGCTGTGACACTACTAAATCCGAATCAAGACGTACCTCAAGAGAGAGAACGCCATGTAAAATGGCATCCCGTAGAAGCTCAATAACGACATTGTATTCAGCAACATTGTTGGAAGATGGTCATAGACATACACCTCCTGAAGACAGTACCTGACCCATAGGATTATAAATCACCCAAGCAACAGACGTTGAGTGTTGAGTGTGACGGCTTGCACCATCCGTGAATCCTATGTAGGTGGAAGATTCCATTGACATCTGCCAAAAGAAATGGAAACTAATCACAAACCCGATCACGATAAGAAAAAGACCTAACTATGCAAAGCTGTACAATAATATACAATAAGCAGCCTTGGCTAAAGATCATGCATAGTATTTCTTGAGATAGAGCCCATTTCTAGGCTCCGGCAAGGTTGTTCCTTCGTAATCCACTAACTCATATGCACCCTTCTCTAACACACGCTTGACCACGTAAGGACCATGCCACATAGGATTAAATTTCCCTGCCCCCAATGGTTCTTTCGGTTGATCCCACAAAAGGACCAAGTCTCCTTCACTAAACCTCCTTGGACGGATAGACTTATCGTACTGGACCTTTACGTGATGTTTATTGACTTCTAGAGCCACCAAGGAATCCCGATGCTGCTCATCAAGTTGCTCAAGGTGAACCAAACACTCCTCCAATGGGGAAGTGTCTAGTAAGAGTTCTACAGCTAGCTTCAAAGAAGGAATCTCACATTCAATCGGCAATATCGACTCCACTCCATGTACGAGTTGATATGGAGAAAAACCAGTGGCAGTCTTAACAGCGGTTCGATATGCCCACAAAGCAGGATATAACATGATGTGTCAATTTTTCTTGCTTTGTGCAATGGTTCGTTGGAGAATGGATTTGAGTGATTTATTCACTGCCTCTACCTGTCCATTCGCTTGAGGGTAGTAATAAGAGGAATGCTCTTGCTTATATCCTAACTTCGATGCCAACTCTTCCATCATACGGTTCTGAAAGTGCGAGCCATGGTCAGTGACAAGCTCTTTTGGAATCCCGAACCGAGTAATAATTTGGTTGAATACGAAGTGAGCGGTTGTCTCACCATCAAATTTTACTGTAGGCATAGCCTCAGCCCATTTCATGAAGTAATCAACAGCCACTATAATATGATGGTGCCCCCCAACCGAAGCTAGGTAATCGAGCCCCCACTTAGTGAAGGGACTGGCAGTGATAATGGGATGTAACAGGATAGGTTTCGAGCGCATATTACGTTCGAACACCTAGCAAGGGTGGCACCTCTTGACCGCATCAACACAATCCTTAAAGATCGACGGCTAGAAATAACCTGCTCTTAAAATATTTTGAGCTGTAGAAAGCCCAGATAAATGACCACCACACGCCCCTCCGTGGCAATCATTCAGCACTACCTCAGCCTCTTCATGAGTTAAACACCGTCATAAAATGGAATCTACCCCATGGCGGTACAAAGTGTTATCCACCATGAGATAGTTCTTAAAGACGTGACGTAATTGTCATCGTTCATCTTGCGAGAGTTAAGTGGGGGTCTTCAATGTTTGTAAATATATTATGATATCCCCATACCATGGGTCTAACGTTGAGATTAAGAAGATGTGTTCATTGACAAACGTATCTTCACAAACCAACTCCTCGGCCTCGCTCGAGAAATCCGATATAAGCTCTGCAAAAATTAAAGACTTCTTCGATTTTGCTGAAATAAACTCGAGATCGAATTCTTGCAGAATGACAATCCATTTATTATATTTTCCCCCAATCATCCTTCGGGTGAGGACGAATTGAAACGGATTGACATGGGCTACAACCAAGGTCTGGCGAAGGAGAATATAATGTCTCAACCGCTGAACAACATGTACGGTAGCTAAAGCAAGCTTCTCGACATGAGAATAATGAATCTCTGCGTCAATAAGGTTTCGGCTCAAATAATACATGACATGCTCTTGGAGCTCCTCATCCTCTTGAACCAAAACCATACCAATTGTCTCTAATGACGCGACCATATATAATAAAAAATCACGGCTATAGTCCAGGGGACTAATCACCGAGGTCTATTCTAGGGCTCGCTTGAGTGCATCAAAGGACTCCTGGGCTCGCTCATCCCAATAAAAGGGGGTGTCCTTCTTTGAGAGACGCATGAAGCCTCTAGTCAAATTGGCAAAGTTGACAACAATTCTTCGTAATAATTTTGCCATGCCTTGCAAACACTGAAGATGACGAATATTCTTCGGGGGAGACAACTGAAGTATTGCCTCAACCTTCGAAGGGTCGACTCTTATAACCTCTTTAGAAACGATGAATCCTAATAAACGCCCTGACTTCACACAAAAGATGCACTTATGAGGATTTAATCTAACCAAATAGTGCCAGCATCTTTCGAATACTAATCTCAAGTGATAGGGATGACGCATTCTCATGCGAGAATGAGCAGCAAGGTCATCCAAAAATACTTCGATAATTGACTTGAGATAGTGGAACATCAAGGTCATTGCCCGTTGAAATGTTGCTTCGGCGTTTTTAAGGCCGAAAGACATTTTTCGATATGCAAACGTTCCCCAAGGACAAATAAATGCATTTTTATGTTGGTCCTCAGGTTTAATATGTATCTGATTATATCCGGAAAAGCCATCCATGAAGGAAAACACCTCTCTACCCGCACATTCATCCAAAATCTGATCAATAAATGGTGTGGGGAAATTGTCCTTAGGACAAGCACGATTCAAATCACAGAAATCGGTACATATGCGGATCACTCCCTGCTTCTTATCGACCGGAACAGGGTTTGAAACCCACTCCATCAAGTGAACGGGATAGATGAAACCGACTTTCAACAGCTTCTCTATCTCTACCTTAATCGCAAGTGCTTTGTTGGGCTATAGGGCAGACCCAAGATTTATACCATTAACTTTGCACCAACAAAAGACCCACAGTGTTGGCCCTTTCGGCAACAACCTGCGAACAGGTTGCAGTCTCACCCGAAACAACTATGGGGTGCCACAGAATCAGTTTTCTGCAAGCAGAAGAGGGATATTACTGTACCTTTCATTTCTAACACTTATAATCATACAATGCAAAACTTTAATAGTTACTTATTTAGCTTCACGGTTAGATAAACAAACAGTGCCTTGCTTAACCCTTTACTAGGAATTCCAGCAAAGTTAATATTTAGCAGTGATCTTACTTATCAGATATATATTTATCAATGCATAAAGAACATAACAACAACACAAAAAAAACCACAACACACGATATAACGTGGTTCACCCCCAGTTTAGGGGTTACGTCCACAGAATTGTGCTTTATTCAACTCTTTACAAAAACCACAGTTCTAATCTATGCACTCAGCTGCAGATCCCTCCTAGTCCTCAAAGCCGCGCACACAGCTGCAGATTTCCTTTATCACCAAAAACCCTCCACGCACACAACTGCAGAGGTCGTCCACGCACACAGCTGGGACTTAACCTTCTCTTACAAAATAGCCTTAGTTTCGCCTTAATTCATCTTACATCAAAAGCCTAAACTGACTTCTTTACAAGAGTGCTTATTTATAGTGCACTTATTACAAAACCCTGGGCTTAAACCATGGGCACCCCGAACCCTAAATCCTGGATTCAAACCATGGGTTTATTACAAAAAGAGGACTTTGACTCAACCCCGACACCCCTAAGACTATTTTGAGTCGTAGCTCCGCTTACAAACTCCCACGAAAACCGCAGAGTTACCAAAATTAGGGACCGTTAAGGTGTGCACCCCAACAGGGCCCTAAGACTCACCAGTGGCCCGTCCCGGGACACTCTGTTGCTCTTCTGGTAGGCGAACTTTGTCAGTGAAGATAGCGAACTACTTGTTGAGGCCACGCATGATATTGTCGGCTTCTTGCTCCTTTTCGACCAGCTCCTGCAATACTGCGGCTGATGCTTCGCTGGTCTTGTTCTGCGCAAATGCCGCATATTCCTTCAGAACTTTGAGTTGGGTGTCCACAGCAGTACTCAACTCGAAAGCTTCGCTGATAAGTGGCTGCATAGAATTTTCCACTTCTGTTGCTTTTTCTCTACATGACTCAATTTCCTGCTGGAGTTCATTGCTTCGCTTTACCTTGAGCATTTTCTCCATCGGCGGCAGAGTCTTAATTTCGGCTTTTACTGTATCCAACTCTTTTTGTCGCTGCCTTATGGTTTCTTGCAGCTGTCCGACTTCTGGATGTTCCTGCAGGGTGGTCCAGGCTTCAACACTGTCTTCTAGCAGCTTTGCTGCGCTGCTCACAGTATCCGAGATTTTTGTTGCGGAGGCCTAAATGTCTGTTCGGCGTTGCTCCCTGACCTCTGGTGGGCTCTCCGGGGTGATGCGGAGTTGAAGCTCCACAATCTGAGTCTCATGTTCTGCTTTGAGCTTCTCTATTTCACTGCGAGACTGTTGTGCGTAGTCTTTCAGCCTGACTAATATTTGTTCTGGTTCTTCGACCAGCTGTAAGTCGAAGTCAAGAAGACTTCGACATGCCTCATCCAAAACTCGTACCAGTGTAATCCGCTTACGTTCTGCATCCCTCTTTCTCTGCTTCGCTGCCTCTAGCTGCGCTGCGAAGCCCTGCTGCTGACTATGGCATTTTCTAACTGTATTTGTGAATATTGGTCTCGTGCCTGGATTTCCTTCATAACTGCTAACTGACAGAGATGTAGCTCTGTCATGGACAGCTTAGTGTAATCTATTCCAACCTTCATACTCATCTCTGAACGAGACGTTGCATCCCTTAATATGAGAGCTGCGCTCGACACTTGTCCTTTGTTATCTCTGGCCGGCCATTGCCTTAGGTTTGGTTGCACACTTACTGGGGCACTGCTTGCTGAAGCGCTAGTCAGTGATTTTTCTGCCAAGTCCTTCAACTCCGAAATGTGCTTCGCTACACCGGTGATGGCATGTAGATGTGTAGCTGCAAATTCTGACCATTTCTTGGTGAGAACTTCTGTGGATTTCGACAAAGCCTGATTCAGCTCTTCACTTGTCAGGGTAGGCTCTTCATCGATGTTCTTATCTTTTGATGCTTTCATTTTCATTCAGGACTGAAGTTTGGTCACTTCTTCGGCCTCTGGTGACTTGCGCTTATCTGGCCGATTAGGGTCTGAGATAGTTTTGACTGACTCCTCCTCTTCGTCTCCTTCGTCTCCACCATCTCCACCCTGGTCGGTTTCACTCTGCTGCGACTCAGTTTTCTCTTCGCTATCCTCTGGGGGATTTTGCTACTGCGTCTGACTAGGACTAGTGCCCACATTAGTGACCGGAGGGATTGGGATGTTGGGCTTTGTTCCTTTGTCCTTCAGCCATTCAGCCGGCCACTGCTGAATTACCGCGAGGATGTCGTCTTTGGTCACCACATATGGAAACTTCCATCATGCCTTCTTCTGATCTGCGTGGACCTTGTGCATGTCGGCCCTGAAATTGGCCACTCCCTCATATTGAGAGAATAGCTCATTACTGAGACAATCTCATATGAGATACTCATGGCGTAAAAGGTGAACACAGTGTTCATCATCTGCTGGGATGCTTTGTCCTGTGACACCCAGAGTGATGCGTACCTCGTTGCGCCTGACATGCTTGGAGGTACATCAATAAACTGTGCCTCAGTGGGTTCTTTCCACGTGCTCAAGGCAATAAGTATGATCAGCCATGAATAGTGAAAGGGTCTACCTTTTTCCTGCGTGTCGCGGGCATCTTCAAGAAATTCCTTAGCGATGTATGCTGCCCAGTTTTAAATGTAGCCTTCTGCACAGTTCGCAGATACCCATCGTGTACCAATGCCAGTAATTTTTTTACCACCATGGTTACCTGTGTGATGCGCCCGAAGTGGGGCACATCAAGCATCTTCAACAAACCAGCGGCCCACTGTTTTACTTCTAATATTGTCGTTCTAGTCTCCTGATATTTGACAAAATGCAAGTATTGTGCTGGGGCAAACTGTGGAAACTTTCCACGATCATTCATGTCATGGTCGACATACTTAAGTCGGTCTATTTTCCCTATCATGGTCCCGACCAACTGCACACCCGGGGGCAACGAAGGGGTGCGTAATGTGAACTTCTTTAGCCGCCGAGGTGTCTGAACTCTTGGTCGAACTGGTGGAAGATACGGTGGACACTTTGGTGCAATATTCTCATCTTCTGTAGGTGGGGCCTCTACTGAACTAGACGGATGCATCTCGGGGTCCTCTGGCGTTTTTCCTGATTGCTTATGTCAGTCTTCATTGTGCTTAGAACGTACTTCAGGCTTAAACTTCTTTCAGGCAGATCATGTCCGCATCGGCTGAGTTGGCGATGGGGGAGTTTCTTCACGGGGTGCAGATGCAGGTGGTTGGTTGAAAAGGTTCGGCAAACCCGTCTGTTCAAACTCTCTCAATAGTTCCTGGAAATCACAATCAGCGGACATGGATGCAATTGTAAAACTCAAGAAACTGAAAAATGCGAACCTTGTGGGTGTGGGTGTCTTCTTATAGAATCTATCCACGAAATCTATCATAACTGTGCATTGATGGCACCAAATCTGACAGATATCTTGTCCAAACGGCGGTATATTTTCCAAGATCGCATTAATATAGGCAGTAAATACAGAGAACGTATCGGCACTGCCAAATTTGATTTCTCCTAACGGTCATTTTTTAAGTTTCGACAGACCTTTCCTTCTTCGGCGCAAGTAGTAGCTGTGGCTGCGCGCTAATAAGGACAGTCGACACCTCTGGACACCATCTGCGTCATGGCATCGAGCTTCGACCCACGACAAAATGTCATCCACAGCTTCAATGATTCCTCTTATTTCCAGGAACTTCATTAGACATAAGTCTCGACACTCATGGAGAAGTTGGGTCGCTTTGCTTACCATGTCTTCATCCCAATAATCTCCACTGGGAGCATACTTAGGCTGGTCTTCTAATCCAATGTTGACTGTCTGCGTCTTCAGGGGATTCGACTGCTGATCCGTGTACGTCGTGGTGTTCTTCTGACTCAGGAATATCAATATTGCGCGAATCATCATCCTCGTCAATTGCGAGGTTATAATATTCGACTGCATGAGCTTCTTGTGCTTTCCAATCAGGACGGTATTTTACTACTTCTTGATCATCAAATACATTAGTATGGACCAACTTGATAGCTGCATCTAAAGCTGGACAAACTCCATTAGTAAAAAAGGTAAGCACAAAACTATCAACAAGACAATCCCAACTTACAGTATCCTGGCGAATCTCAGCCTCTGCATACCAGTTCTCTGCTATTGGTGCCAGAGTATGCACAAACCTATGTACCCATTCTTCCTGAGGTACATGCTTCCATGCCTCGTATCATTGCTCCAAATGTTCCTGAGGCCTAGTCTTTCCATCAAATCTGCTTTGCACCTCCTGGGGCTGATCCATAAATCTCTGGCGAAGGAACTTCTGACAAGCTTTCCAACTAGGAATGTTCTTCTTATGGACATTCCACCATTTGGCTACTGTGGCTCTGAATACTGAATCCAGAGTCTCCATTTTCTATGAGTCTGGTACCTGCTCTGAGAATTGTTCAATAAACTGTTCTGGGTCTGTCGAACCATCAAAAACAGGTAAGGTTCTTGTCTGTGAGCCAAGCCATCTGAGAGACTTGGTAATTCTGGCACATCGATGGCCATGTAGCTCATACAATCTATTCTACCAATTCTCTAGGCCATCATCTGAATTTGTCATGCAGGAGCTATCACACTGCCAATCCATGATACCTTCGACAGTAAGATCAACATAATCTTCTTCCTTCGTTGTGATATTGTAGATGTGATCCAAAACATCCTGGTCTTCATCTCTTACTGGCTCTGTGTATATCTCTCCTTAAGAAGGATCCAATGGGACTATGACTCTCAGTTCTTTCCCTTCGAAAGTCATCTGTCTCTTCTTCAGGTTAATGACCGCAGCATTTTCCATTGCCCATTGAATTCCTAACAAGGCTGGATAGGGGTTGTTGTCATCAATGATCTCAATAACTTCGAAGTCTGTTACAGTACAGACGCCATCAATATCTACTGGGACATTAGGGAGTCGTCCTAAGGGCACAATCTTCTGTTGATTGGCTAATCTCAACTGTATGGGGGACCAATCAAGGGTAGGTTTTCCCATTTGTTCCCAGGTTTGCATAGTTAAGACATTTACCTCTGATCCTAGGTCCAAGATAACATCAGTCATATCATACTCTCCTATATGAGCATTCAATCTCATTTCCCTGCCAGTTCTCCTGACTCTATTAACAGCTTTTGCCTGACTAGAACTTTGTTGAGGTTCGCAGGAAGCAATAACTTTCTGCAACTCACTTAAAGCATTCTGGTTTCGCAAGAGCTTCGGACAACTTTGTAAAAAGGAGGACAATGTACTTACTTTATCTGTCGAAGCTTCTTGTGGCTGCGACTGCTGCTGAAGTTGTTGCGCAGGTGCTATTAATGTGTTGGGGTCAGCAAAGTCTCTCTTGGTTTCCATGAATTTCTATTTTTCTCTTTCAATATCAAATGCTGGGACTTTCGCTGGGGCCTTATGAACCCAAGCTTCGTCAAGTTGTTTCTCCTTATTCTGTACTTCCATCGTGGCACCACTCTGGGTAACAACATTAATGGTTGGGGCAGGTCTTTGCTCGACATAAATCATCTGAATATTCTGATTAGGGGCACTGTTTCTTTCCTGAATCTTAGCTATCAACTGCGGGCACTGCTCGATCACATGATCTACTGCTCAGCAATACCGACATGTCGTAGTTCAGTTTCGACAGCCTCTCGCTAGATGCCTAGCCTGGTTACAGTTGTAACACACAACCTGGCCTCTTCCTCTTCCGTCCATACCACCACGACCACGACCTCCAAAAGCACCTCTACCTGATGCACCACCGCGGTAACCATAGCCATCGTTGCTCTGTCCCTCGTTTTGTACCTGATAGGTGTCGTAGGTGTGTTCTCTAGTGAGGTCATAACTACGACACTCATCTTCATTATGTCCTACAGACTTACAGAATTTACAATAGGGGTTCTTGGGTACTTGCCCATACCTCTGTAGCAGATAGCAGTCTTCAGGTCGATGCTAACCTGCTGTTCTGCAGAGCTCACAATATAGGACTTGCGGGTTAAACGGGTTTGGCACACCAGTATTGAGGTAATTTATTACCACAGGACACTGTTCCTTGGCATGACCTTCTGTCTGACATTGTGTACACCAAACCTCTTCGTGACCGATTTTTCCTTTCTTCATATCGCGAAGCTCCAGAGCCATCGCTGTCAACTGCGCTTGGATTTGAGTAATACCAGAATTATCTTCGACATGAGCGGTTTCAAGCTTCATCGCGATTTCCAGAGCCTCCTGGTGGTCAGCAACCTTCTGTTGCATGAGTGGAGTTTTGATATGTGGTAGCAATGCTGCAATGAACCATTCCTTGTGCTACGCAGGTCCAATGGTGAAACTGACTTGGTCTAGCAGAACTTTGAACCTTTGATCAAAGTCCCACACTGATTCGCCGCGCCTCTGCTGAATCTCTTTCAATTCAGTGATACACTACGACTCTGACTTCGGCTTCTTAAATTCCTTTATCATTACTGCTTTTATATCAGCCAATACATGGTTCTGAGTGCTAGAAAAATTCATGAACCAGGTTAGAGCGCAGTCTCTGAAAGAAGTAACCAGCTGCGCTCTTTTTGTATCTTGATCCGTAATGGTCTTAGCAGTCCACACTGCTTCACATAAAAACCAGAACTGTTCTGGATCCTCTGATCCAGTTCCTTTGAAAACAGGGAGCTTAATATCATCATGCATGTGGGCCATGGTGGATCTAGGGGGGGTTGGAGGGGGACTGGAAGTAAGCGGGGGGGAACTTACTGGGGTAGACTGACTTGCAACAGGAATACTCGAGCTAGGGTTACTTTCAGACTGCGATGGGTTCTCAGGGATAACAGGTCTGCGCTGCGGGGTTACCTGAGGGTTTCCAACAGAAGGGGTTTCTTCCGGTTCTGAATCTGCGGGATTTACAGGGGAGAACTCGGTATGCTGACCCTGGGAATAGGATCCAAAATATCTCTTGTACCTTTTGCCACTTCACATCAAACCACTTTGTTCATCGAAGGTATTTTCACTTGCAACCATAATTTAGTAGTGCTAAATCTAACAGTTTGATTCAATAAGCAATATATCTTTTTCAGCTAATAGCATTTTAATTCTCAAACTAAATGAATTCAAAAACTTACCCCTTGGTCCTTTGAAAAACTGTCGCTCGGCTTCACTAAAGGAAGTACTCATGTCGATGGCGACTCCATCACAAATGCTTCAAGGGTTCACGTTGTCCAAAAATCAACAACACGGGATATCTCGTTGTTCACCCTTTTCAGTATATTAATTCTTGCAGGGGTCCAAGCAGGAAACTGACGTTCTTGGAAGTTCGTCCTTCTCTCTGTTAACCTAGATAACCATTGGTGCAACTCTATGTAGATACTACCAAAGAAAATTTCATAAACATCACAAAAAACATACGTTTGTAAAAATTCGTTTGCACTACGACGTAGATCTTTGTTCTCTTGCTCAGCGAATTTCAGATAAGTCTCATCAAGCCAATCACCGATTTCCTTCACGGAGGGTCTCCAGAACATAGCCCTCGAGGTACGACGTAAACCCCTCTTGAGCAGATACTGAGCTCAACCGGCAATGGAACCAATTTTTTGGGCTATAGGGTAGACTCGGGCTTTATACCATTAACTTCGCACCAACAAAAGACCCACAGTGTTGGACCTTTCGGCAACAACCTACGAATAGGTTGCAGTCTCACCTGAAACAGCTATGGGGTGCTGCAGAATCAGGTTTCTGCAAGTAGAAGAGGGATATTACTGTACCTTTCGTTTCTAACACTTATAATTATACAATGCAAAACTTTAATAGTTACTTATTTAGCTTCACGGTTAGATAAACAAACAGTGCCTTGCTTAACCCTTTACTGGGAATTCCAGCGAAGTTAATATTTAGCAGTGATCTTACTTATCAGATATATATTTATCAATGCATAAAGAACATAACAACAATACAACAAAAACCACAACACACGATATAACGTGGTTCAGCCCCAGTTTAGGGGTTACGTCCACAGAACTGTGTTTTATTCAACTCTTTACAAAAACCACAATTCTGATCTGCGCACTCAGCTGCAGATCCCTTCTAGTCCTCAAAGCCGCGCACACAGCTGCAGGCCTCTGCGCACACAGCTGCAGATTTTCTTTATCACTAAAAACCCTCTGTGCACATAGCTGCAGAGGTCGTCCATGCACACAGCTGGGACTTAACCTTCTCTTACAAAATAGCCTTAGCTTCGCCTTAATTCATCTTACATCAAAAGCCTAAACTGACTTCTTTACAAAAGTGCTTATTTATAGTGCACTTATTACAAAACCCTGGGCTTAAACCATGGGCACCCCGAACCCTAAACCCTGAATTTAAACCATGGGTGTTACGGAGAGAAATTCCTATGGCTTGGGGTACCACAACAGATAGCTAGACTCCAGAAATCAATCTTTCCCAATATGCAATAGAAATAAACAATCT
>LPNX011230028.1:37609-51741 GCA_001517045.1 Pseudotsuga menziesii
AACTATCCTCCAACTTTGATATGAAAGATCTCGGTGCTGCAAACTTCATTCTAGGAATGGAGATATGAAGAGATCGTGCAAACAAAATGATTAGTTTAAATTAAAGAAAATATGTTGAGATGGTACTACAGAGATTTAACATGCAGGAAAGTAAGTCGGTCAAGTTTCCTATTCATGTAGGTGTAAAGTTATCTATAGAGCAGTGTCCCAAGACACGGGAAGAATAAGAAGACATGTCATGGGTTCCATATGCTAGTGTAGTTGGTAGTTTGATGTATGCAATGGTCTATACAAGACCAGACATTGCTCATGCAGTGGGAGTTTTGAGCAGATATATGTCAAAACCAGGAAAGGAGCATTGGACAGCTGTAAAAAGGGTCTTCAGATATTTGCGTGGCACCACAAATTATGCAATCTGCTACCAAGGAAGACCTGGACTAGATAGAGTAATAAATGTACATGGATTTGTTGATGCAGACTAGGCTAGAGACCTTGATCATAGAAGATCTACAAGTGGGTATGTGTTTAACCTATTTGGAGGAGCTATCAATTGGATGAGCAAGAGACACGTTGTAGTTGAACTCTCAACTATAGAAGTTGAATACATGGTAGCCACTCATGCAAGCAAAGAAGCTGTGTGGCTACAAAGATTATGTTCAAGTATTGGGTTGGTACAGAAAGGTGTAAGGTTAGATTGTGATAGCCAAAGTGCAATATTCCTAGAAAAGAACCCTACTTTTCATGCTAATACAAAGCATTTCGATGTGCAATATCACTTTGTGAGAGATATGGTTGAGGACAAGAAGGTGCTGCTAGAGAAGGTTGACACCGTGAAAAATGTTGTACACTCATTAACAAACTCTATTAGTACAGATAATTTTTCTTGGTGTAGAGAATCTATGGGCATTGATGCCATGAATATGTGACTTTATGAGTACATGACTCATTGCTATGCAAATGAAACAACAAGTGGGAGAATTTTGGGTATATGTTATATTATTTTCATGTGCATATAGTGGAGAGGTGTGCATGTCAGCACTGCAGCTTGGTGATCCCAAAGGAACCTTCAACTAAAATGGCCGTTAGGCCATTTCCGATGCGAGCATAGTGAGAAATTTTTTTTTGGCTATTTATAGATTTTATGGCTATTTATAGCTGTTTGTGGCTATTTTTATAATTTGTCTAAAAATATGTAACTTAATCCCGGTTAAGGGATTGGAGGATTTTTCTAATTCGGGTTAACGGATTAGGGTATTTGGATGTTGTGGAATACCTATCTTTTGGATTGTGAGGATTTCATAATGGAATGAAGAGAAAATAAGAGGTGTGGCTCCAAGGTTTTATGGTTTTCCTGGTTAAGGGTTTCTAGGGTAAATCTCTGTGTTTATGTGTGAATGATGTGTTGTGATCTCTATTTTGCTTAAAAGAATCTGTATCTTTTGCTTCTTTCCACAGGTTTAAAAATTACAATATATATGTGATGCGATTCTAACAAAATGGTCTATTTAGTATCTGTTGGTTATTTTGTAAGTCATTGATGCCATACCCTCCCTTCTTACTGCCAAAAACTTGGTTCCAACAGCTCTCTCTCGACATCTCAGGTGAGACTTCATCCGCTCTGCAGGTGTTTCCAGGACAAACCAAACCTATCTCGGCCGGTGCTCAGGGAGATCACATTGGTTGGACGTCGATAGAGTAGGAACCCCTGTCGACGAGGCTTTGTGGTGGGTCGCACCAACAAATGGTTCTGTTTTCAGGACCTCCTTGCAACTGAAGGGGGGATATGTTGTGGCATCTAACAAAACTGGAGATTGAATATTGGTTTGGCCTAAATTTGCAAGAGTTCATTGAAACAAAGAATCAAAATACGAAGTTGTTGACAACCAAGTGGCTGAACAGATATGTCTACGATGGTCCATACAGATGGTTCTTTTTTGAATTCCCAGTCATACTGTATGAATGGTTAGTGCAGTTCACTTATAAGAAGAATAACCAACAACGAGGAGAGCCGACATCCTAGACCCCTGGTGTGATCTAGGAGCTACAAGAAACCAATAACAAAGCATCACGAACTATCAAAGTATGCCTTGATAGTATTCTAGAAGGATACATCACTGAGTTTGTAGTTGATACCAATAAGGCATACAACAAAGAAGAAAGAGATTTCTTCAACAGGCCATGAGGTAGGTTCTTTCTGTCTCTGCAATTATCTATTAAGATGCTTTTCTACGAGAAGTGTCTTCTAAAAATGCACCTCGAGTAGTGGGACTCTTGTGTGCAGGGCCCATGGAAACTGTGACAAAAGGGGGGAGACAAATGGAAAGATAAGGGGAAGATGGGTACGAGTTCTAAAACAATTGTGAGGGTCGACAAGAAAACAAGTGGTTGTACAAGGGGAGGAGCAAGGTTTCGACAAGAGAAGAGGAAGAGGACATGAGAAGGTCTTACTATGATCGAGATGAAATATTGTGAAGAAAAAATTCATGGGACGAAGTGACCTTACAGTGACGATGCGGATGACCAGACCCAGGCTATGCCTAGGATAGCGAGAAGCTCTAATCCCAGCAATAACGTGTCCACACCTTTGCGCACTACTCCACCAATTGCTAGAAAAGTGCATTCTATGTCAGATAGTCCAATGTTCCAGTAGCCTTCTAGTAGTAGAGCACTGTTTGTAGGAAGAAGGCCCAAAATGGTGGGAGATGAGATGAGGTTGCTAATTTTCCATGGCAATGGGACTGATGACCTGGAGCAGTACTGGTTCTTATGTGAAGCAGTTTGGACTGCCAGACAACATGCGAATGATGATATTAAGAGAAGCCAACTAGAAACCACCCTCAACGGTCCTATGCTTGACTGGTACATGAGATTCATGCAGGTTCCTCATGTTGGAGACATTTACCACCATACACACTCTTTTTGGTCAAATTGTCCTAGTTAAACCACTATCCTAAGTATAATTCACATTAATTGACATCAGTGGAGAATTAATTGCCATCATTTAGTCACACCCATGCCTTCCTACAGTCAAGGAGGCTAACTTAGCCTTCTCCTACAGTAAAAAAGGATAACTAGAGCACTCCATGGGTGATCTGAGTGATATTAATGCACCTAATTGCTAACTGGTGGTAACAATCCATTCAACTAGTCAGTTAAGGTGCGTCCTCTCATTAAATATATTTTTTAATCATTATTTATTATTATTTAATGATCTAGAGTCAATAGGGGCACCTCCACCAACTTTTGATGATTAGTTCAGCTTTAGTTAACCTAATCAGGGTTCAATGAAGCCATGGAGCACTAGCACTTGATGGTTGGCTTGCTATGACATGTGCTTGATATCCTTCAGTTGATATTCAGTCATTTATTACACTCTCACTTCAGTTAGGTTTTGGTAAGTCAATTGTTGATGTATTTGTAACTTCGGAATGTATTCATCTATGTATCTTATATATTGTAACCCGGTGTTTATTCCGGGATGTATTTATTATGTATTTGAGTCATGTTGTCATGCCTCGATGTTCGAATCGGGAGGATCAATAATGTAAACAATTCATGTCAAGTCATAGTGGGTAACTCTCTAATTGTGTAAGAGTTAAAGTCCCCATAGTTTCGGGGCACTAGGGTTATTAGACACTCCTAGAGATATTGTCCCTATTAAGTAATTGTTAAGTGGGTCCGACATGATTGAGTGCACTTCAAGTGAATGACATAATATAAATAGAGAGTGAGCCTCTCTATTTATCGCACACATCACTCACTCACTCAAGTGTAGCGCATCAGTGAGGAAGGAAATACACTGGGACTAGACAAGAAGAAGACTACTGCTATTGGGAGTGCATCTTATTGTTTCGGGGCTTTTACTATATTGGTGTTGATTCTATCTCTGAGGAAGTTGCGGGGTTTTCTATTTTTATGGTTTCCCCAATCGAAAACACTGTGTTCATTGTCTCTTGTGTTTGATTAATGTACTTGTTATTCTCTCAGTAAACTTCCTAACATAATGCTAGCTTAATGTTGAAAATCTAACATGGTATCAGAGCTAACGTGAGAAGAAGACACTGTGTAGCTGCAAGAACTAGGGATTCCTAGTTTGTGGAACTTCCTCCATAGATTTTGATCAAAATTAAGGTGGAA
This sequence comes from Pseudotsuga menziesii, assembly GCA_001517045.1. NCBI lineage: Eukaryota > Viridiplantae > Streptophyta > Pinopsida > Pinales > Pinaceae > Pseudotsuga > Pseudotsuga menziesii. The sequence goes on from LPNX011230028.1 coordinate 41,747, forward strand.
CAACTCTCCTCCTTAGGGCGCATATTTCTTTCGAAGCAGAATCCAATTCTGAGGTTTTTCAGTTTTGGACCTATCACTACTGTCGAAAATTAGGGATTTTCACAAAAGAGGAATTTTTTAGTGATCCCATGCCTGGATTGATATCCTCCCCAAAATTGAAGTTATGGAAAAATTTCAAGGAATTTGGGTGGATAGAACTCCAGAAAATCAAAACCCTAATTTGCTCCTGAACCAGCTCTGCAGGATTTCAGCTCAAGTTTCAAATCCGACATCTTGAACCTGGTAAGATCTAAAATATTTTGTATTTCCATTTGAGGTTCTCATTTAAGATGTCTAATCATACCAAGCTTGATGAAAAGCTTGAGGGAGCTGATAAATTCTGAGCCTGGAAGTATAGGATCTCCCTGGTCCTAGAAGAGAATGAATTAGACTCCTACATTCATGAGGAGGTTCCAGTTCCAGAGGGAGATGAGGCAAAGGCCTTACATAAGAATAAGTTGGTTATGTAAAAGAGGATCATTGCTGATTCTATTAAGGATCACCTTATCCCACAGGTGTCCTCTCTCAAGACACCTAAAGCTATGTTTGATGCCCTAACCAAATTGTTTGAAGGAAAGAACATCAATCGAAAGATGACCCTGAGGAAGCAACTGAAGAATGCGAAGATTCAGAATGTAGAAACTATCCAGTCTTACTTCACAAGGATTTCTCATATCAAGGAACAATTAGAAGCTGTTGATGAAGAAGCGGAAAATGTAGAGATTGTGATGACTACCTTGAATGGCCTCCCTAGTCCATGGGATGCTTTCATCCAAGGAATCTGTGCAAGAAAGAAGTTAGTCAAATTCAGTAAACTATGGGAAGAATGTTCTCAATAAGAATCATGGATAGAAGCTCAACAAGAGAAGATGAGAAGTGAAGACCAAGCCCTCACAGTTCACTCCAAGAGAAGCAGAAGAAGAAATCCTCATTACTCCAACGGTAAGAACTCTTATTCTAAGGAAAAAAATAGAAAGGATTTATCTAAAGTGAGATGTTATACATGTGATAAAAAAGGACACTATGCAAAAGATTGTCCTAAGAACAAGGCCCACTCTCATAAGAAGAAAGGGAACAAAAGAAGACATCATGCTCATGCTGCAGAGGATGATGAACCATCCAAGAAGAGATCCAGATATGAAAGTGAAGATTCTTCAAGCGAGGATGAATATGTTCTAATCTCCACTTTCACAGGTAACATTAATCATGGTAGTGATGATTGGCTTATAGACAGTGGGGCTTCCAAACATATGACGGGATTCAAGGAATCCTTTGTAAGACTGTTAGAACATGAATCACCTCGCAAGGTGAAGCTAGGAGATGACTACCAATATCCAATAAAAGGTCGTGGGGAATCTTCATATAAGCTAGACTCTGGTAAGTCTCTAACAATGAAAGAAGTATTGTTTGTGCTAGGACTCAAGAAGAACCTTCTCTCCATTTTAGCATTGGATGCAAAAGGAATGCAGGTTGCATTCATAGATGGTCAAGTCATCATGTGGCCAAAAGGAAAGACTATTGATGATGCGGTAGTGATTGGAGAACAAGAAGGAGGTTTGTACAAATTGAAGGGCCATCCATAACAAGCCTTGATCCATGACATAGTAGAGCCAAATGAGCTTTGGCATAGAAGGCTTGCACATGTGCATTACAGAGCACTGCCTGTTGCAAGCAAAGCTGTTGAAGGCCTTCTAGAATTTCAAGCCAAACATGATGGTGTCTACTAAGGATGTGTGAAAGGAAAGAATACAAAGAATACATTTCCCAGCAGCGAAATCAAAGACAAAAGCATACTAGAAATTATCCACTCCGATGTATGCGGTCCCATGTCATCAAACTCACTAAGCGGGTATGCATACTATGTTTCTTTTATTGATGATTTTTCTAGAAAGACATGGGTTTACTTTATGAAGAACAAAGATGAATTATTCATCAAATTTAAAGAATTCAAATCTTTGATCGAAAACCATACTAAAAAGAAGATCAAGCCTATTCGATCAGATAATGGTGGAGAATTCACTTCAAATGAATTCAAAGAGCTATGTAAAGAATCAAGGATTAAGAGGGAGTTGTCTACTCCTTATAATCCACAACATAATGGGGTTGCAGAACAAAAGAATAGAACTATCATGGAAGCTGCAAGAGCTATGCTCCATGATCAAGATCTACCTATGCATCTTTGGGCGGAAGCTACCAGAACAACGGTGTATGTACAAAACCGTACTCCACATAGAGTACTCGAGAACAAGACTCCTGAAGAAGTCTTATCCAGCAAGAAACCAAAAGTCAGCCATCTCAGAATATTCGGCTATCCTATGTACATACACATTCCAAAAGAGAAGAGGACAAAATTAGATCCCTCAAGAAGGAAGGGCATATTTGTAGGATACTCTGAAAGCTCGAAGGCTTACAAAATCTATTTCCCAGGATACAAGAAGATTGACATCGGCAAGGATGTGACATTTGATGAAGGCACAACTTACAACAAATCCAGAAAGAGACTTGCTGAAGAACCTGAAGAAGTAGAAGCAGAAGTACCCAGAATTCATGATACAATCATGACCAAAGAAGCTCAAGAAGAAGATTGAGATTTTGAAGAACCACAAAGACCTGTAGATCCACCTCTAGAGAAGAATGCTCATAAGAGGAAACCTACTCCGGTACGTAAACTTATCCAAGGTGGAGAAATATATGGGGCTCCAGAAGAGAATCACAGAGAAAGAAAGAGGACCAGATCGTGCTCCGGGTATGTAGCCTTACTATGTGATTTCATTGATAAAGAACCTTCCACTTATGAAGAAGCTGCAGAAAAGAGAGAATGGAAGGATGCTATGATCGAAGAGTACCAATTGATCATGAAGAATGATGTTTGGGATGTTGTCCCAAGACCAGAAGGGAAGTCAATTGTAACTTCCAAATGGATCTACAAGATCAAGCATGCTACAGATGGTAGCATTGAAAAGTATAAGGCAAGATTTGTAGCTCAGGGTTTCTCTTAGAAAAAAGGAATAGACTATGAAGAAACCTTTGCACCCGTAGCCAGATACACTTCCATCAGATCAGTACTTTCTTTGGCTACAGTGATGAAATGGAAGATACACCAGATGCATATCAAGACTGCCTTCTTGAATGGTGTAGTAGAAGAGGAAGTGTATGTAGAATAGCCACTCGGTTCTGAGACACATGACAGAGAATCTCATGTATGCAGATTGAAGAAAGTCTTGTATGGTTTGAAACAGGCACCTAGGACCTGGTACGACAGAATTGACAGCTTTCTATCTAGTTTGGGCTTTACCAAGAGTAAAGTAGACTCCAACCTTTACTAAAAGGTTGAATATGGCAACCCAGTGATGCTCCTACTATATGTAGATGATCTATTTGTGACAGGTACAGATGGGTTGATTGCTGATACGAAGAGAAATCTTGTTGTTGAGTTTGAAATGAAGGACTTGGGGATGATGCATTACTTTCTAGGTATGGAGGTGTGGCATAGTACAGATGGAATCTTCCTTGGACAATGGAAGTATGCAGTAGAGATCCTGAAGAGGTTTGGGATGATGGACTGCAAGACTATGGCCACACCTATGGCATCGAACCTGAAGCTATTGAGGGATGCTTCATCAGAGTTGGTTGATGCTACGATGTATCATCAGATGATTGGGTCATTGATGTACCTAACGAACATGAGACCCGACATTTGCTTTGCTGTGAACACCTTGAGCCAGTACTTGAAATATCCAAGAAGTGTTCACTTGATTGCTGCAAAGCATATTTTGAGGTACCTGAAGGGTACAATTGATTATGGGCTCAAGTACGATGCGAATCAAAAGATTAACCTAGAGGGTTATGTTGATTCGGATTGGGCAGGCAGTGCCATCGAAAGGAAGAGTACTTCAGGATGTTGCTTCAATATGGGATCAGGTGTGATCTCTTGGTTTAGCAGGAAGCAATCCTGTGTGGCACTGAGTACAGCTGAATTAGAGTATGTCATAGCTTGTTCAGCTAGTTGTGAGGAAGTATGGCTATAGAAGCTACTGTTTGATATATTTGATCTCTAGTTGGATGCTACTTGTATACATTGTGACAACCAGAGTTGTGTGAAGTTGTCAGAGAATCCACTGTTCCATGACAAGTAGAAGCATATTGAGATCAAGTATCACTATATCAAGGATATGGTGCAGAGAGGAGTAGTGAATCTACAGTATGTTGTGATGGAGGAATAGATAGCTGATGTATTGATGAAGCCATTGGCTAGGATGAAGTTCAAGTACTTTAGGTAGAAGCTTGGAGTTCTCCAGATCGAGGTTTCCTCCAAGGGAAAGTGATGAGTCCCAAATCCATTCTGACAAGCAAGTCAGATACAAGGTCTGAGCCATTCTGTCATGGTGAGAGGATCTAGTTCCTTCCATGTCAGATATGAGTGCTGAGATCCATAGCCATTCTGACGAGAAGGTCAGATGTAAGGGCTGAGCCATTCTGTCATGGTGATAGGGTTTCTCCCTTCCATGTCAGATATGAGTGCTGGCCATTCTATCAAGTAGGATAGATGTAAGGGAAATTTCCATTCTAGCAATGGAGGCACCTGGTCAGTTACCAGGACCACTCAGTGCAGAACTGAGTAGCCATTCTAATGTGGCAAATGGATGTGTTCCCACTTGATCAGATGTAAGGGCTGAACCATTCTGTCATGGCTAAAGGATTAGATTCCTTCCATGTCAGATGTGAGTGTTGGCCAGTCCGACGAGTAGGTAGGATATAAGTGCAACTGCCATTCTGAGAATGGCATCACTTGGTCATTTACCAGGTACCTCAGTCGAGGACTGGGGGCCATTCTGATATGACTGTAGGATTGGTTCCTACAAGATCATATATGAGTGTAATCCCTTCCATCATTGTGTGTAGGATGTGTTCCTGCCTGGATGGATGTGATTGTTGTGCCTTTTCATAGATGATAGTAGATGTGCCTATCATGATGGTGATTGTAAGTGTAGTGCCATTCCATAGATGATAGTAGATGTTCCTATCATGTTGGTGGATGTGAGTGCAGTGCCTTTCCATAGATGGTAGTGGATGTGCCTACCATGCTGGTGGATGTGAGTGCAGTGCCTTTCCTCAGATAGTAGTAGATGTGCCTACCATGTTGATGGATGTGAGTGCAATGCCTTTCCTCAGATGATAGTATTTTGTGCCTATCATACTCATGGATGTGAGTGTAGAGCCATTTCACAGATGGTAGTAGATGTGCCTACCATGTTGGTGAATGTTAGTGCTGGGCCTTTCTGATATGATTATAGGATTGGTTCCTACATGATCAGATGTGAGTGTTGGGCGTGCCTTTCTGACGAGTAGGTTAGATGTAAGTACTGGGCAAAGACCTAGATGATGGCTAGGCCTAAAACCAGCATGAAAAAGGGTTGGCTCTGTAGAACTTCCTGTGATGAGAAGAACCATGGGATAGCACCAAGGATGATCCAGATCGAGTGATGATTGAGATCCAGTGATGATAGCAGGTGATGATCTAGATCAAGTGATGATCAGGATTCAGTGATGATGATCCAGCAGTGATGATCCAGATCGAGTGATGATTGAGATCCAGTGATGAAAGCCAGCGATGATCCAGATCCAGTGATGATGTTCCATGATGATATAGATCAAGAGATGATACAGATCCAGTGATGATGTTCCATGATGATCCATATCAAGTGATGATCCAGATCCAGTCCAGTGATGTTGATCCAGTTCGAGAGATGATTCAGATATAGTGATAATGACTTGAAGATGATGATGAATTGAAGACTAAGAGGACTCGAGATGTAGATGATGAGTTGATCTAGTTGATATAGAGAAGAAGACCAGTGCTAAAAATTGTGTCGAAAGAATACCTTCCTAGTTAAGAGGGAGTGTTGATGTATTTGTAACTTTAGAATGTATTCATCTATGTATCTTATGTATTGTAACCTGATGTTTATTTTGGGATGTATCTATTATGTATTTGAGTCATGTTGTCATGCCCCAATGTTCCGATCGAGAGGATCAATAATGTAAACAAGTCATGTCAAGTCATAGTGGGTAACTCTCTAATTGTGTAAGAGTTAAATTCCCCACAGTTTCAGGGCACTAGGGTTATTAGACACTCCTAGAGATGTCGGCCCTAGTAAGTAATTGTTAAGTGAGGCCGGCATGATTGAGTGCACTTCAAGTGAACGAAAGAATATAAATAGAGAGTGAGCCTCTCTGTTTATCACACATATCACTCACTCACTCAAGTGTGGCGCATAAGTGAGGAAGGAAATACACTAGGACTAGACAAGAAGAAGACTACTGCTATCGGGAGTGCATTTTACTATTTTGGGGATTTTATTGTTTTGGTGCTGATTCTATCTCTGAGGAAGTTGTGGGGTTTTCTCCATTTATGGTTTCCCCAATCAAAAACACTATGTTCATTGTCTCTTGTGTTTGATTTTTGTACTTGTTATTCTCTCAGTAAATATCCTAACATAATGCTAGCTTAATGTTGAAAAACTAACATCAATTAGGGTTTTGGTCAAGTGGTTAACTAAGTGTGAATGAATGGGTTAGAGTCAGTTAAGCCAAACTCACTCAATTTTTTCAAATTCACTCCTTAGGTATTCAAATTCCTCATTGATTCAAGCTATTTCTTGACATTGTTATTGTAACCATTCCTTGTTTATTAAATATACAGAGAGGAAACCAATTCTGGTTTCGATTAACACCATTTATGAGTTATTTGTTGATTATTTATTAATGAGATTGATTATTTGTTCGTAGATCAATGTGCAAAATAATATGGTATTAGAGAATAAGGTGGGACGAAGATCTATCTCTAAAAAACAAGCTATTTGAAAATTTTCTCCATGAAAAATGAGCAATAGCTCAAAATTCCATCACTGCACCAGACACCAAGGCTTACCACTCAATATCCCAAGTAATAAACTTGTTGATCAAGCTTGCTTGATTAAATATGCTGGGTGTTATGAAATCCTAGAATGCGCAGGCTATCCGACCTTATTTTCCCTTTCTGTTTGTATTTCAGGTTTCTACAGTTGAAGCATTCGCTATACCACATCTAGATGGCCTCCTCAGCAGATCTCTTGACTCCATTCAATTTACACTCATGGAAAAGTTATATGAAGATTTAGTTACACTCCAAAGGACTCTTTAGGGTCACCATGGACATTGAAGTTGAGCCTGGATCCACCGTAGAAAAATCAAGATTCTTGAACAAGAAGGATGAAGCCTTCAGTTTCTTGTGCCTCTCTATTTCCCAATACCTTCTCTTCCATCTTACGGATTTGAAGACACCGAAAGAAATATGGGAAAAATTGGAATCTCTATAAGAAAAGAATTATGACTTGAGGGTTTTCCAGCTTGAAAATGAGCTCATGTCTCTCCAACTTTCCAATTTCGAGACTCTGAATGATTTTTTTACAAAGTTCAAGCATACTGTTTTACTCTTGAAACAATGCAATGTGGAGAAGGAGGATGATCAGATCATCCTTTCCATTCTCTCTAAACTCAGGGCATATTATTCAGTTTTTGTTTCTACATTCCTTGCGGGGAAGCTCACAACCCCCAGATGGAAGATGCCCACACTCAATGCCTTCATTGAGTCCCTAACTAATGAACATGACAAGATTGTCTAGATGGGGATCATTCAATTTTCCCGTGATCAATTCCTCCATGTATCGAGGCCCAAAGATCTAAAGGGTAAAGGAAAGCAGCAGAAAAATCATAAAACTAAATTTGATGCTCCCAAGCCTAGAGTTGAAAACCAGCAGCATGATGAATCTTTTGGCTCAAGGAAGAACAAAGGAAAATGGCACAATGGGAAAGAAAAAGTCAAGTTTTCTTATTGCAGGAAGGGTTTTCACCCTGAACATGCCTACATGAAGAAAAAGCTTGATGAAGCAACCTCTCTACTTGAGAGGAATCACATCAATATTTCGGAGAGATTTCGGAGGAGAGATCACGAAGATCGGGAACCACAGCATGAGAAAGGTCATGCCCTCATGGGTATCACTTCGAATTCCAAAGCACTGCTGATTGAATTTGGAGCTTCAAATCACATGATGGCTGAAAAAGACTCCTTTTCATCCTTGGAGACTGGAAAATCCATCCCCATTCACATGGGATATGACTCCACCATCATTTTCGAAGGACAAGGTACTGTAGATTTTGAAAATGGTTTTTTCTCTAATGTTTTGTATGTACCGTCTCTAGCAGCAAATCTCTTTAGTGTCTATCAGATGGCACATACAGGAATGTCTAAGAGAGTCTTTTTGAACCCAAATGATATTGATATAACAGAAATTTCATCTGGGAAACTCATTGCAAAAGGCCTTGCAAATCATCATGCAAAAGCCTATGAGTTCTCTCACTTTGTTGCAGATGCAAAGCCCACTGCTCTGTTAACTCATGGAAATGAGGTTCATAGGCCATGGCATGATAGGTTTGGTCATATTAATTTCAAATATTTGCATCAATTACAGAAAAAATCCATGGTTGAAGGCCTCACGGTCATCAAGGAAACTACGGGAATTTGCAAGGGCTGTGTGATTGGAAAACACCCTGAGCACAAGTTCGATCGGGGGAAGGCAAATCAAGCTACAAGAATATTGGGGATGATACATTCCAATATAAGTGGTCCAATTCCTATCACATCCATGAATGGATCGAGGTACCTTCCTAATTTTATTGATGATTTTTCAAGGTATACATGGGTTTTCTTTCTCGAAAAGAAATCAGAAGTATGTGAACAATTTTCTGAATTGAAGGCCTTGATAAAAAATGCCTCTGGGCTTAAGATCAAGATCTTGAGATATAATAATGGAGGGGAGTATGTCAGTAATGATTTTATATACATATTTTATCAAAGTGGTATGCATGTCCAGCATTCAATTCCCTACACTCCCTAGCAGAATGGAGTAGTGGAAAGGAAGAACCGGCCTCTCAAGGAGATGACCACCTGTATGTTGGAGTCAAAGAAACTTGCTGCAAATTTATGGGCTGAATCCATGCATGCTGTAGCATACATTCAGAGAAGGGTGCCACACTCATCCATGAAAGGAAAGACTCCTTTTGAATCATACTTCGGACACAAGCCGGATGTGTCGAACCTACGGGTTTTTGGGTCCACTGCATGGGCACGGATTCTGCTTGATAAAAGAAGGGCTTTGCAACCACAAAGAATAGAATGCCTGTTTATTGGGTATCCTAATGAATCTAAAGGATTCAAGCATCTGGATATCAAGACCAAACAGATCATCATTGATAGAAGTGTCAAGTTCGATGAGCCTCTTCAGGAGGTGGAACTAGTGAAGGAGAAAACTGCTGAATCTCCTTCCTATTCTACTGAATATTTGGATGATGAAATTGGGGGTGATGACCCTGATTTGGATCCTCTGATTTCTGATATCAGTGTGCAGCAATAATAAGATGCTGAATCAGTACCTGAAGTGAAAAATCATCTTCCTACATGGGCCCAACAGACACTCTACTCCGCAAGAGCCAACATTGGAAATTCATATGATCCAAGGAGAACCCGGTCTGATTTCCAAAGAGCAGGTATTGCGCTCTCCTGTTTTGATAATTTGATATCTAAAAATTTCTATTTTATTATTAGTTCATATCAAAAATCCTACTACCATGCTCGGAATTATCTGAGATGGCGAGTTCCCATGGATGAAGAGATGAATTCTCTTAAGAAAAACACTACTTGGGAGCTAGTTTCTCTTCCTCCGGGAAGGAAATTGGTTCAATGGAAGTGGGTGTTTCAAAAAAATGTTGCTGCTGATGGAAGAACCTACAATGTAAGGCAATTCTGGTAGAAAAAGGTTTCTCTTAGATCCAAGGAGTGGACTACCATGAGACCTTTGCACCGGTTGCAAAAATGGACTCCATCCGCGTTGTTTTGGCTATTTCAGCATCCAAGCACT
>LPNX011230054.1:0-13364 GCA_001517045.1 Pseudotsuga menziesii
TTATGTAGATCACTTTCTTTGTACGTTTCTGTACACATCTCAAGGTCAAGTAACATTCAATATGTATCCTAATTTTGACATGTAACATGTTTTATGCAGGTTGCCCATGATTTGCAGCCACAGGTATTATTTGAAATATGCTTTTAATTATATTTGTTGACCCTCTCCCCCCCAAGGTACATGTACATTTGTTGACATTGGAATATATATAATATATTTATGCATCCTGATAGTGAGAAATTGGTGCAAGAAGAGCACCCAATCAGGGTCGCTGTTAGTGAGGCATCGGTGCTTGAAGAGCACCAAACCGGCGGGACACCATTCACTCACCAGCAGGTATGTTTATGTAGATCGCTTTCTTTGTACGTTTCTGTACACATGTCAAGGTCAAGTAACTTTCAATATGTATCCTAATTTGGACATGTAACATGTTTTATGCAGGTTGCCCATGATGAATACATTCTCTCGAAGTCTATTCCCTCTCATGCAGAGGTAGATTCGTAGCCACATGTATTATTTGAAATATGCTTTTAATTATATTTGTTGACCCTCTCCCCCCCAAGGTAAATGTATATTTGTTGACATTGGAATATATATAATATATTTATGCATCCTGATAGTGAGCAAGTGGTGCAAGAAGAGCACCCAATCAGGGTCGCTGTCAGTGAGGCACCGGTGCTTGAAGAGCACCAAACCGGCGGGCCACCGTTCACTCACCAGCAAGTGTGTTTATGTAGATCGCTTTCTTTGTACGTTTCTATACACATCTCAAGGTCAAGTAACATTCAATATGTATCCTAATTTGGACATGTAACATGTTTTATGCAGGTCACCCATGATGAATACATTCTCTCGCAGTCTATTCCCTCTCATGTAGAGGTAGATTCGCAACCACAGGTATTATTTGAAATATGCTTTTAATTATATTTGTTGACCCTCTCCCCCCCAAGGTACATGTATAATTGTTGACATTGGCATATATATATAATATATTTATGCAGCCTGATATTGAGCAAGTGGTGCAAGAAGAGCACCCAATCAGGGTCGATGTCAGTGAGGCACCAGGACCCCAGATTAGTTACTCACGTACAGTAAGTAGAAATGTTATTTTGGTTTCAAGGAATTTGAACAAATGTATATATAGAATTTTTAAAGGTTGGTAAATTAACTTACAAATTTGTTTGTTTTTCTGTAGTCTCCACTGATGAGACCTATCCCTCTTCTTCAGCGATGGGGATCACCAGTGAGCAGTCGCAAAAGAAATCTCAACTTCTCCGAAGACTCTGGCAGTGGCAGCAAAATAGGGGATAAATAGAAATAATGTATAGGGGGCTTGTACATATATTTATCTTTTTGTTCATATGCATACACACAGATGTACATTTTGATCCACTATTTTGTATTATGGCCATGTGGCATGGCAATTTTTGTACAACATTATTGCTATATACATATATATAATATAAAGGAAGGTTCAAATTTATACATGTTGAGGATGGTTGACTTGATATTGGAACATGATATCATGGTTGACTTGGTCTTGGAACATGATATGTGTGGATGACCAATGTGATGATATGTGTGGATGACATGTACAATAACATATATATACCCTAATTTACACACAGTAACACACACTAACATACTAGATGTACAATTCTAACATGTACACACAATAACATACTATACATTACCCTACGACAAGTTTTAACATCAGACCATAAAGCACATCTCAGGACTTACCTTACATTACCCTACCTTGTTCCATCTCATAAAGCACATGTCTCATGACTTGCATGATTACGCACCAAACCCTAGTTGGACATCTCATACCTTGTAATAGGACCCTAATTCCAGACCATGCAACTTGGTGACTCATCAACTCATCAACTTTTTAACATCATACAATTCTAACACATGTACAATTTAACATACTCTCCTAACTTGCATGATTACACACCAAACCCTAGTTGGATGTATCTCATACCTTGTCTTGACCCTAGTTGACCAGCATGCCACAATAATGTTTAGTTCCCAATAATGTTGTTGTGCATGTGCAAGTATTGGCATGATCTCATGTGTTTGTAGTTGACTATCGAGCCTAACTTGCATGATTGCTCACCAAACCCTAGTTGGACATCTCATACCTTGTGTTGACCCTATTTGGAGCATGCATTTCCCTCCCTCTTCTAGAGAGTGTCCTCATAAAGTATCCAAGGTCATTTCATCCTTCAAACCTTCCACGAAAGTATAGATAAGCCCGATTAATTTCCTTCTTGAGGGGTTTATGTTTTAACACAAGTCGTTGACCTAAGATGGAGGTCATAGGAACCAAGCCCTCTAATTTACTTCTGTATCAGACCTGCTAATCTGCTCCTTATTTTGAAGTGCTCATACTATTTCTAGTTGGTTAATGAAGAATTGATAATACCTTATGCTTGGTGAATTCTTGTCATATTTATATGTGATTGGCTTCATGTGTTGGCTAATTGTCATTGGTTTAAGGATGGCACATATCAGTCTACTCAAAGTTTCCAGTCAATGTAAACCAAATTAATTTCACAATATAATAGACTAGAGCATTGAATTTATCATGGTACGCACACTATTTATGCATTGCATTTAAAGTTTGCACAAAAAAATACTTGAAATAATTGTCATCTTAAATACCCATGAGAGTTTCCAGATATGCATCCAACACAGCCATTAAAAATGCCTTGAGCAGTAGCACACAATGGGAAACTTCAATGAGTAGCTTCAACAATGTACAATGTCAAGGCTAGAGGCAAACAATATCAAGGAAAGCTACAACTCACATTAGCAATACCAAACTATGTCTTCAATAAATACTTGCATAAACTTTTTGATGGTCGTGTTCTCTTTTTGAAGACACAAGGACAAGGGGACTCGAACCCAATCTCTCCCAAAGCTAAGAAATTAAAAGAAATGACTTAAGAACAAACCATATACTCAATACTTCAATTCTTAGAGTATTCCCAACAATACTGGCTGATTTATTTAGCTCAATTGCAGCTCTACTAATGCTGACTTGCAAACTGTTTCAGCAAAATCTTCTGAGAATAAAACCTACTTGGAAACTGTGTTTCTATTCATTAAGTATTATTAACTTCTTGAACACAAATTTCAACACAAAACAACAGGCAAAAGATAATATATCTAGCTATCCAGACTTATAAAAATGTTAGTTCAACCACACTCTAATATTAATTTTCTCAAAATCATAATGCAGAAACTTAAAAATTATGCCAATGATATGTCTGCAACACTCAGCTCATAATCTAGGACTCATAATTATGTCAGTTTGCTTCAGAATGTACTTGGAAGTATGCCAGTTTGACAGACCACCATGTCAAACTGAATGAGACGAGTAATAACTTTGATATTGGATTGTAGTGCAACTTTTTTTCCATTTTTTTATCCAACACAGCCTTGATATACATTACCTCATTTGTCACGTCCCCATGCCTTCGGCCGGCAAAGAGGATGCGACTCCAAGCTTGATCAGACCGGCTAATCGTCCCATAAACTTGTACAGGCTTAATAATTGCATAAAATAGAATGCTGAAAGAGAATTGGAACTCAAATATGCACATAGGAATGTTTATCATACACAGATGCATTTTAATCATCATACACAGCAAAAAATAACAGCATTCATACATGCATTCATTCAACATGTTCATTTCATTTTAATTAACAGCAAATATAGAATTGCAGAGGTAAAATGTACAAGACCACTTATCTTAAGATGAATTTGCTCTGCAACCAGCTACGTCATTGCAACGTTCCACCCAACCATAGGCCAGCGTGCTCCTTAATCTCTCAGCAGCGCTGCCACCCCCGAGCTGGGCATGATTCTCCAAGGAATAAGGGAACTAGCAGGCTTACACATAGCCAGGGATGCACAAAACACATAGCCAAGCCAACAAAGTTGGGTTTATCAGGCCATTAGGAGTTGGAGAAGGCAGATTGCTAAGCTGGTGAGCTCATTACAGAGCCAAGGACACCTACACCAGAACTAGCCTGACCTCTAAGACACCCATCCACACCCAACGCAAGGAATCAATCCCTTCTCTGCTACACAGTCCCTCAGGCCCTGCATTCCCTTCCAGTGCTGTTCAGGGGTGATGGAGAAGAAGGCCCACCCTCTAGCTCTGTCTGTGTGGTTCCAGCCACCAGGTTTATCAAGCAAAAACTAAGCCCATATCCTTGCTCCCAATACAGTCCGAAGACCAACTATTGCACTCAGGAAATTAAGTCAGTTGTCCCAGCTTAAACAAGGAAAATGAATTCTGAGTCATTCTTGGCCCTATCGTGGCCAAAATGACTCTCACTCAAACTTATAACAGCCCCCAAACGTAATAGTAATTACTTCACAACATGGGGAAGACTACAGCCCCGAAATCTATCAGTGAGCACAAATTACAGCAGGGAAAAACGACCCAATTAATCTGTGAGACAGCCAAAAAATGTGAATGGCCCTTCACAGTCAATCGTGGATGCAAGAGCACGGCTCTCAACTCACTATGTGTGCCCCAAACAGAAGAATACCTGTACGTGGGTAAACAATCCGAACCAGCAAGGAAAGGAACAAACAATGGAGGCCCTGCGTGAGGAAAAACAACTCTGTTTTGGTCTGTGGATGCACCACTAATAGGAAGGACACGAATTTGCAGTTCCTGGGTGTTCAGCAAACTCGTGGAGCCAAGGAAATGTCTGCGTGAGGCCAAAAACGCCAAGAACCTGTGCGTGAGGATGAACAGCAATGGGGAGGACGCGAATTGAGAAACCTTGAGCATTTTGCAACTCGTGGGGAGGAAGAAGAGTCTGCGTGAAGGAGATGAACAGCCAAAATCGTGGGTAGAGTGTGCTTTTGGGTGAGGACTGACAGTCCTGCCACTCCAGCCCCCAAAATCATTAACTGCTTCAACCACCAGCAGTAATTCTTCAATGAGAGTGGTTGGAAATAAAAACAAGGGAATAAGACACATGGGTTTTTTCTCCTTTTGGCCAAAGTTTAACAAATCCCCCCCACACATCCTTATCCTTGGGAAAATCATGCCCCATTCGATTTAGTTTCCACGACCGTAGCTAGTTGTGTTCATTTTAATTAATTATAGATGCATATTTACATGATGACCAATACAATACATGCCGCATGCCCCGATATTCAATCGACGACGAAATTAAACCCAAAACATAGCATAACCGATCAATGGTGGGGCCTTGGCCTTTAGCTCCTCACCATGATCATTTACAATATATACATCATATACATCTAATGCAATGGGGTCAAAACCGGGACATTACATCATTACTGTACCAATGGAAGCTTCAAATGTCACAGTAGACAGCACATGCTAATACCCATTTCTCCCATTTTTCAGAGCAAGATTCAGTTAATAATTGGGTGTTGGAATAGTACTTTTGTAATCCAGTGCCTTCAGCATTGCTTGTTCCTGCCCCCAATAGAAACTACCAGTAAATATGGATGTCCACTTATATGAATGCACAGTCAGCATCAATAAATAAAAGTCAAATTGTCATCCAAGCAACACAACATAAAACCAATTATCAATACTTTTATCCCCTTACCGTTAGAAGTATTTTTGAAAGTAAAGAACACAATTAATTCCTCTTTTTTGTTTCCTCATACCACTTACAAACACAGTTTAGGATATTTATTATCAACATTTTTTTACCCTAGATTGCTAGGACACAAACCCAACTAGTACACAAATAACTCCTAAAAAATTGCAACATATAAATGTTCTTTAGCATGACAATTCCAAAATGGGTGAACATCTCCAAGAACCCCCATAATGGTTTTTTTTTACAAGTCCTTTCATCTTTGTTATGATCGAGTTCCTAGTGTCTTCTACAATCCCTTGAACATATGCTTCCTGGCACAAGTTTCTGACAAATCACCTAGTATTGACAGATTCCCTTTTATTGATCTAAGTTATGAGATTGTACCCTTTGTTGGGTAGCTTAACACAATGACTTGTGGACTATTGCATGTGAGCAAGCTCCTGTTGTGCCATTTCTTGGGAAGTGTATAGGTCTATAAATCTCTTAGATACTTGGTGCTTCTTTAAAGCATTTTTGGTTCTCCAATGACTTGCATGATTCTATGTCCATCCAATTGCTTGCTATTGTTGATCCATAAAGAACTTCGCAATTATACTCTTTCCAACAACACTTTCCATGTCTACTGCAATACTCACATTGAGACACATGACTTTTCTCTTCTTTTTGGACTGTTCAATGGGGAGCAACTGTCCTTCTGAACAAATGCCTTTACTTGGACTTATATTGGTCTCAGAGAATTAGGATCAACTCCGATTGGTGGAAATTGATTGTTGTTATTGCTTATTACATCAGACATAAGTTCCTCACTCAATAATTCTTTACAAACCAAGAAAGATGCATATCCATCAATATTCATGTAACTCATATCCATCTGAAGCCACAAGTCTCACAACTCAGGAATATCACAAAGTAAACATCATACAAATTAATAAATTATACCATGATCAATGTCAATGGCTGAGATTCTGACATTCAATGAACAGGGTGGAAATATTCTAACAGAATACCTTTTTCAAATCCCAAAGACTATTTTGGCATGGATGTGATCCAACATGAAGAAAGTGAAGAGGAACAACGATATAAAACACAAAGCTATGTTGCAAAGCTATGTTGCAAAGCTTCATAATGTTGGTATCATTCCAAATGACAACTCTCTAAGACTGTTTCAGATTCACCTTACAGGCTACAATTCCAAATGACAACTCTCTAAGACTGTTTCAGCATCCTACAAGACTGTTTCAGCATGCCACAAGACTGTTTCAGCAAACTGTTTCAGCAAAATTACTTTACCAAAATCACTGTTTATAATGCAATTATGTTCTACCATACACCTATATAGTGCTCATTTTATAAGTAAAATTTCTGGCACCACTGAACCAGGAAAGAGACAAAGATCAATGATGTTGCAAAGTTATGTTGCAAAGCTTCATAATGTTTGTATCATTATTGCACAAACTTCTTAGTTAAATGAAATTCCAGTGCTATATTTTTGCCCAAATATATGTGTCAATCATATTTGTGTCTTTGACTCTTGGGGCCATGGTAAATACAAACTAATCTGCAAATGCAATTATACCAACCCTATCATAATTTTATTTGCAACAAAAGACAGATTTCTATTCTACAATTTTATGCGAGAAAAAAGGGACAGATTTAACATACCTTGGAATGAGACGAATGGGACAGTTCCAAAAAATTTCAGTAATTTACTAAGTTGCTATGATAGCAAAGAACATTATGAATAGACCCTTGGCTTCCACCTAATTTCAGTAATACTAAGTTGGTCATGGTTGGTGGATGAGTTTCCACCTAAGAGATCTCATTGGCTTCACTCAAATAGGATGATGTGGTTCAGGATCTGATTCAGTAGCATGGAAAATTATCATATTGACAAGAAGCCAAGTAATGGATTAAAGAAGAAAAAAATTGTCCAACAGGCACCTCTCTTATATAACATTACTTTGAAGACGTTGCAGCATCAACGAAACACAATTCCTATAAAATAAGCGGAGAAAATATATCACTTGCCAAAGAGCCTTAGACAGTTGATTTTCAACAATGCAAAACTAATATAAATATGCACATAAACATTAAAGGACTGACTTTAATTCTCCTTCAGTGTAGCCTGTGAGATGCTCAAGTTTAATAGTCCACTCGAGAGAAGTCCTTATTCTGCATTGAGCAGCATAAACTGCAGCTGCAGCAATAAAAGCTGGGGAATATCTCATCTCACTCAAATTCAAATTGGCAAGGAAGAATGCAAGTTTTTTCTCCTGTACTAACATGTACAAATTTATTAGGAAAGAAGAAATACATAGCAGTAAAAATTATGACTTCATACTCAAATAAGAGAAAATAATATCATGCCATGCCTTCAGGATACTGGAGATTCCAGACTCCTTGGAATATATGAATGTACAGTCAGCATCAATAAAGCCATATCTATCAACAGAGCCATATCTATCAAAGAATACATGTGTCCTGTTGCATGCGTGCCCTATCTTGCATCTGATAGGGAAAATAGAGATTCAGAAAACATATCTTCAATAACAATACAATTACCTAGTTGACTCAAGCCTAACTTGCATGATTGCTCACCAAACCCTAGTTGGACATCTCATACCTTGTCTTGACCTTAGTTGGATCTTGCACAACTTGGTGACTCATGATGAGCCTAACTTGCATGATTGCTTGAACCAAACCCTAGTTGGACATCTCAAGACCCTAGTTTGAGCATGCAAGTATTGGTGATCATGTGTTTTTAGTTCACTCTCCTAACTTGCATTCAATTACACACCAAGAAATGTAAATTTCAACAACTCGAGAACTTGTTATTTTCCGAACTAAATTTGGTGGTGTCTAAAGACACCGTTCTTGGCGCCTCCATTGTGGCGTAGATGGTGTTTGTATCCTAGGCACACAAAAGGCTAGACATTAGTAACATCATATAAGAAAGAAAAGAGAACCCAATGAAAATGTGCAAACTTGGTTTAAATAATGCACCTGACAATGCACTCATACAAGTAGGCCATCCGGATCATCTCTGGTGCCGATAGTGTCCATCAATCTTTCGTGCTCTATATGAGGTAGCAAGTATCGTACATGTGACCTATTTTTTTGAGCAAGTGTGCGGAGCTTGATGTTTGTACCAACTACTAGGTTGGTGAAGTGGTATACAATAGCTCCTGGTCTATAATCCTGATATACATACCCACCCTTCCTTTTCTGTTGTGCTGCAAGTGTCAAGTACTCCCCTTTTATAACCATGGAGCCGGTTGGGAATTCGATATTTTCATCATCTGTAACAGGTTTTAGAAGGGTTTGTTTCCCCTCTAAGCAACGTGCCAACCAATAGTCAGAACCCCATTAATTATTTTTTGGGGCAACCACTGCATATATCTGACCTGTGAAAAGAAATAGGTCGAGTTAACAATTTACATTTTGTAAATAAGGTCTTGCATATCTAATTTTTTCCCTCTACATCAAGGTTGTCTCTTCTTATTTAGGTAAAAAATTTACATAGGGGGTCATTTTCTTATTTAGGTACTACTCATGTACCTGCTTGTATGAGATCCGATATGTGATCATAATCTCTAGAAATATGTGTCTGATCATCTTCCAAATGGTCTATTTCATTGCCCCCATTGAAATTGGTACCAAGTGTCACTCGTTCCCATGTATCAACGGTATCCGTATGCTCACAATCATCCCATTCACCGATGCTACAATAACTGCAAAAGCAAGCCTTCAATCTTGTCCAAATTTGTAGGGCCGAGTTGTCTGAGCTTCTAATTGAATGAAACCGTCGAGTTCCATGCACTATGTTCACCCGAGGTGTTTGTGATCGGTCCACATTTGTAACCTCCCAGAATATTCTTCGCACTAAGTGTTTCCTTGTTGCTTGTTCTCCCATGACAGATGCACACCATTGTACTATGGATGTTGCGGCTCGAGGGCGAGCACCTGTAAACTTCATCTCTTCCCTTCGAAGGGAAGTTTTAATGCATGCACCAGCACCATCGTGCTCTCCTTTTCCATGACCAGTTTCAAAGTAGTTCCATACATGTGGCACCTTGTATTTTAGGCGCAACAAACACAACCATTCAAATACACGTGCATTCTTGAACTGTCCAGCACAACCGTCTGACCAAATGATATGACGATAAAATGGTATATCCATAGCTGTCACGTGGTCATAGAATAATTTAAAGCAATGTTGCACGTAATGGATGTCATGGGACCGGTCGTCACTTATGTAGAAGTGACTTTATTTCAGTATCACACGTTTCTCTTCACTGCTGTCTTGCCCATGTCGATACGTGATATGCACCATTATGCTCACCTGCTCTGAGTGATAGTATTGGCTTTGAATTTCATTTTGTGGTTGTAGGGTGTAATTTTCAGCAAATTCAACCACTGACAGTATTGTTTTGAGAGGGAAGGTGTCCCGGCATATTCTGAATTGCTCATCTTGCCACCGTGCCATATCGACATGTTGAATGTACTGTTGGATCTTTCCACGAAACTCTGGAATAAAATCACATACTCGAACCTGGTACATGAATATTAATATGTCAATAAACCACATAAAAAAATGTGTGTGTACTAAAAAAATGTGTGTGTACACGTGAATATTAATTTTTCAATATTCAATAATTTACCTGTGAAGTCACCAATTTAATCTTCCTATGATCTTTCCCATCGTTTAGCTGATATGTCTCATACTGATAGTTTTGCTTCTCAACAATTGCATTCCCAAATGCTTGATCTTCACTTTCATGGATGCAATCAGACCATAAGGATAGCCCACCGCAATTGTTGCAAGAACTGTCTACACATTGTTTTAAGTAATGTGTCTGCCCATCTTGCCTCAGACACATGAGGCTATGGATGAAATCCCTGGATGAAATTGGCGGTACTGTACTTGGTTATTCTTGCACATGGTTAGGATGCAAAAAACGACGTATATGTGCAAATGTATGGTAATATAGGTCAAACTCTATGTGGTATCTACAACAACAAGTGTTCCGGATGGTATTGATTCTAACATACCAAGGCTTGCATTTTTCAAAAGATCTTTGCCCGAGCCTTAGCTCTGCATGGGCAACTTTAAACATCTCGAACAGTTGAGTTTGTGTCATGTCAAGATAATGCTTAACATGAGGTTCAGTGTGATGAGAACCCCTACAATGTTTTAACACATCCTTCATGTTAGAAGAAGGCCTAGCGTTATCATGCCAAAACATTTGCACTAGGCCCTTCACTGCTTCAACTAACTTCATGTCTTTTCGGGGCAGTCTACTGCTAAATGCAAATAATGTTTCCATTTGTCCCTCTACATCAAGGTTGTCTCTTCTTACTGAATATTTTTTAAGAGTCTTTGGATGTAAAGGAACAATTTCTGATGTGCATTTAAGTAAACGACGTTGCCTTGTGGATCTACATACAATTGATTCAGCCAATACACGACGAGCCACATTACAGTCTTTTGAACGAGTTTTTTTACCAATCGATGTGAATGCAGCAACAAGAGATTTAACAATGTGATTACTTGATTCCATATTCTTCATTGTTGTTATGCATAAATTTGTTCTAACAGTTGCCATATTTCTAGATTTAAGCAAAGCTAAAAACAGTTGGCACTTACCGGCTACGGATTTGTTATCAAAATATTGTTTCATTATTTGAGAAGAATGACGAAGGATAGTGCATTTAGCCACCTTACCTTCCATGGAAGTCAATTTGCTCTCGTCCACTTGTATTTGCTTAGGAGTTCTCTTTCGTTTTGATGCAAAATTTCTTGCCGTTTCAAATGCTGGAGTGACGTTTACATCCACTACCGGCTCACAACTTCGAATAGGAGATTGAACCACCGAACATGGTTGTTGCTGAGTCACATTTGCATCGGGGGTAACATAATTATTGAACTGTTTAGAAGATTGACCGTCTACTAATGGATGAATAATATCAACTTCCGTATAACCAGCTTCTTTTAAGGTTGCATTATCTTCCTTAGCCTCTAGGTCAGGTATCTCTTGAGGGGGAATGGGAACTATTTGCTCATCTAATGAATGCCGACGATTTCTTGAATCTTCCATTTTTTTTTGCTTTTTATTTTCTGCTTCTTCCGGTGTAAGCACCTTCCTTGCTGACTTTCTTCCTCTATTACGTACATTCCCCATTGAAATCCACCCAAACCTATACAAAACTGTGCAGTTATGTACAAGTAATGATAAAAATTTGCATGTCCAACAATTCTCTATGCGCGGGTTCAGACGAATTATGTCTTTTGATACGTTAAAGGTGGTCGACACAACGCCACCCTACATTTTCTATAAAACATGAATCGTACCTGCGATATATCGCATATGCGATATTGAATTTTAGGTTTTTTATGGACAAAAAGGGTTTTCCATATCGCATATGCGATATATCGTATATGCGATATATTTCATATACGATATATCGCATATGCGATTTAGTTTTCAATGAAAATGTGTTAAATTTACATTGTGATCTATTTTTTTGTGATCTATTTACATTGTGATCTATTTAATTGTGATCTATTATCTTGTGATCTATTTTTATTGTGATCTATTATCTTGTGATCTATTTTTTTTTTGATCCATGGAAATATACACTTATATAGTTTTGTATGCATATTATGCATAAACATACATGCACATATACATAATCAAACATACATGCACATATACACTTATAATGAGGGTGATGAACGTGATGATGATGACCATGATAATGATGTTGACCATGATGACCATGATGATGATGATGACCATGATGACGATGACCATGATGATGATGATGATGATGATGATGACCATGATGATGATGTTGAGGATGAGGGTGTCGATGAAGATGATGACCATGATGATGATGACAATGATGCATCTGATGATGATGAGGGTGTCGATGAAGATGATGACCATGATGATGATGACAATGATGCATCTAATGATGATGAGGGTGATGAATGTGACGATGATCAGGATGATGATTATGATGATGAAGATGATGAGGATGCTGATGATGTTGAGGATGAGGCTGTTGATGAAGATGATCTGACCATGATGATGATGATGATGACAACGATGATGATGTTGATGATGAGGGTGTTAATGAAGATGATGATGATGATGATGATGATGACCATGATGATGATCATGATGACCATGATGACGATGACCATGAGGATGATGATGACCATGATGACTATGACCATGATGATGATCATGATCATGATGACCATGATGATGATGATGACCATGGTGAACGATGACCACGACGATGATGATGACCATGATGACGATGACCATGATGATGATGATGACCATGATGACCATGATGATGTTGATGACAATGATGATGATGTTAAGGATGAGGGTGTCGATGAAGATGATGATGACCATGATGATGATGATGATGATGATGATGACCATGATGATGATGATGAGGATGAAGATGAGGGTGATGAACGATGATGATTGTGAGGGTGATGAGGATGAGGACTATGAGGTTGATGAGGATGATGATGACCATGATGATGACCATGATGACGATGACCATGATGATGATGATGACCATGATGACCATGATGATGATGATAACCATGGTGAACGATGACCATGAAGATGATGATGACCATGATGACCATGATGATGATGATGACAATGATGATGATGTTGAGGATGAGGGTGTCGATGAAGATGATGATGACCATGATGATGATG
>LPNX011230054.1:16640-44617 GCA_001517045.1 Pseudotsuga menziesii
GAGGATGAGGGTGATGATGATGATGATGAAGATCAGGATGAGGGTGATGATGATGATGATGAAGCTGATGAAGGTGATGGTGATGACGATGATGATGAACAATGATGATGATGAGGAGGAGGAGGAGGATGATGACTATATGATGATGATGATGATGAAGATGAGGATGAGGGTGATGATGATGATGATGATGAGGATGAGGGTGGTGATGAAGATGAGGATGAGGGTGATGATGATGAGGATGAGGGTGATGATGAGGAGGAGGATGATGAGGATGACGGTGGTGAATAATGATGCATTAGGACAAAAATAAATTAGTGTAAAATTTATCATAAATTAGATCTGAATGTAAATCTAGAAGCCATACCACATAAATTAGCTCTCAATGTAATTCTATGTATCGCATATGCGATCTAACGCATATGCGATATGAATAATCCATAACGCATATGCGATATAATGCACATGCGATATAGATTATCCATATCGCATATGCGTTATATCGCACATGCGATATGGATAGGCTATATCGCATATGCGTTATTTGAAAATTTAAATATTTGGCGGGATTAAGGTTTGGCATTGGGTTTGGAATCAGCTTCAGAATACCAAACCTAATGGTTAGGACAAATCAACTAGGGCTATTGCTAAATTCTTTTAGAACTCTATCGATATGCTTAGATTAGATCCCGTGTTTTGATATGACATACACAATATTTTTTATGAAAATGTACGATATTGTAGAGTACGAAATGACGATTCTGAATATATAATTTTTTCCTACAAAACTATGTTTTATTTATTTATAATTATTTTTCTAAATGACACACGTTAATTTTTGAGAATACATACATCGATTATTTCTTATATAACTTTCGATTTCCATCACCATTTCCCATAAAAACTATATGGTGCACTAGACGAGATCAAGCTCTGTGATCTTATATTAAGAAATCAAGGATTTCATTATTTTTTACCCATAAAGTGTTGCACCCGCACATAAGGTTTTAATTTCAAGCTTTTCTCACTTCAATAATTAATAATAAAAAAAATAATTCATGAAAAATTCCGAATAAATAGTGTTGCACTAGGCCCATATGTCCTTTATATGTCTGTAAGATTTTATCTCAAATGGACATCATTTACCTCATATATTGTTGCACCCGCACAAACATATATGTTAAGATGTGCTGAAAATTTGAAAACCCACTTTCACGGAAACTAATTTTATAATCAGTTGCACACACTTTCTCTGCATAAACCCTATATATTATGAAAGATGATTCAATTACCTATCTTTTCGTTTTTTACTTCATCTTCAAATAAGTTAGGAAAGTACCCCTAATTGTCACCTAAAATCAGATTTTTTTGTTTATTCTAGTATTATGTGGCATCTAAAGTGTCCTTAAAGGAGTCCATGACTGTGCATCAGCCCACCCCTCTCTTCACTCACCTTCCCTTGTCTCATCCAACCACCACCCATAGTTGTTCTGTTGTTAGTTGGGGCATCTATTCGCTGATAGATAGACCACTATGCCATGTTGTGATTCTCCCCCCGCTTGCTCACTCTCCACAACGTGCCTTTTGGGTAGCGTATGGTTTGTCCACTATGGGGATCAAGAGTCTATTCAGTTTCCTCACACAGGCTAAGATAAAAGGATCCACAATGCATTGTCCGGGGGTTCGTTCTCCCTTTTCGCTAGGATTGCTAGTCTGTGATTTTTGCTAGGCTGCTTGCATGCAGAGGTTTTGTCCTCGGACTGCATTGGAGTGGTGAATGAGGGACTCAGGTGCTTGATAAAATTGGTGGCTTGAGAACCACATAGATAGAGCTACTGAGTTGGATTTCTTCTCCACAACCCCTGAATAGCACTGGAAGGGAGATCAGGGTCTGAGGGACTGCATTATAGAGAAGGGACTGATTTCCTTGTGTTGGGTGTGTGTGGGTGTTCTAGAAGCTAGGATGGCTCTGGTGTTGGTGTCTGTAACTCTTCAATGAGCTCACTAGCTTGGAATTTAGCCTTCCCTAGCTCCTGGATGGCCTGATAAACCCAACTTGGTTAGCTTGGTTGATCTGTTGTTCGCTTGATAAACCCAACTGTGTTGGCTTAGTTGAACCGTGTCCCCTTGTGGTGTTGTTATCCTTGTCTATGTGTAAGCATGTTACTTCCTTATTCCTTGGGGAATCATTCCTAGCTCGGGGTTGGCAACGTTGTTGAGAGATAAAAGAGCACGCAGGCCTATGGTTGGGTGGCACGTTGTAGTGACGTAGCTGGTTGTGGAACAATTTCGTTATAAGATAAGTATTCTTTCCTAACTCGTGTCTCCAATCATAATTACCATTGATGAATGATGATATACATGTTAAATGACGATCTGTATATGCATGAATGTTTATTGATATGTTTTGCTTCCATTGTGTATATGAATGATTATGCTTCATAAAAAAATGTATGTCTTAAGTATCATGCTTAAGCACTATATGTATGTATGTTCATGTTCATGGGGCTAGATGCCCAGATGATTTGTTGTTTGAGTAGCATCCTCTTAACCGATCAGAGGGTCGGGGACGTTACAGTGTGGTATTCGAGCGCTAGTTGCAGCATGGGCTTGAATGGGCCATGAAATATTAGATAGCAGAGGTAGGTTGCCTTCTGCCAAGCACCGATCAAGAAATTGTGGCAAGAAAATTTAGAAATTTTTTGAAGTGCCAGAATCATCGACCATCGAAAGACGTTAGTGGTTCGTGCGCCCACCGTTGCGGAATCCTAGAGCACTAGTCTTTCGACGAGGAAAATTTCTGACTATTGATGTGCTTTAGTTCACCAATTAGAAAAGAACATTTGATTTGATCAGTGATGGATAGGAGAATAAGAAGAAATTTCGGAAATTTCTCTAAGTAACGAAATCATCTTCCATTGGAATACGTTAGTGGTTCATGCACCCACCATTGCAGAATCCTAGAGCACTAGTTTTTCGACGAGGAAAAGTTCTGACTGCCGATGCCGATGTGCTTCAACTCACTGATCGAAAAAGAACAGTTGATTTAATCGGTGTTGGATAAGAGATGGCTGAGCCGATGATGTGACATAAAAATAAATAAAAAATAAAAAGACTAACAAGACAAATTTTTTGAAAATTTGTCATAAAATCGTCAGCGATCGGCGATGATTAGTTGATCGCATGAATGATGCCTAGAGGATCAAGTTGCTGACATGGTGAAAGGTTTGGTGACTACATCGGAATAATTTAGATGATCTTGCGCTGTCGTTGCGGATGGCTAGACAACTATGCTTCAAACGGGTAGAGCCTCTGACCTCTGATGGCGCAGAATTTCTGAAATTTTTCTAAGGGATGGGATTATTGACGATCGGAGGAGAATAGTCGTTGACATTGCCGATGAATAGAAGATGGAAGAGCTGATGCGATAGAAGACAAGGCAAGAAGAAAATTCAAAATTTTCTCTAAGGCACGATATCATCAGCCATCAGGAAATGTTAGTAGATAGGATCACCGATCGAAAAAGGTTTCAATGAAGGTGAACCATAGTTGCAGCTTCCTAGTCAACTATCCATCTAATGCCGCAATGAATAATTGCTTTGACCACTGATGAGTGCCCTATGGAGAAAATTAGACCACTACAGGATGATATAATGGAAGGGAATGGTTGCGACTCGCCGATACAACAGAGAAAATTAGAGGTTTCAACTACTGAAACACTGGAAGATTAGTAAGGAGAAGACCCAATGAGCAGTAGTTGACATCATCGATGCAGATTGGAAGATTAGTTGGTTTTTCCATGAAAACCATTGTAAGATTACTTTCCAACATTGCGGCTACTCAAGGGACTGTGCACCCGATGAACAGTTGATTTTCTCGCTGATTCAGATCAGAATTTTAGTTGGTTTTCCTCTAAAACAACAGAAATAAATAAGAAAACAGACCGCTCATGAACTAGGTGTTTTGACCACCGAAGTATCGGAAAGATAGCTGGGAAGAGGTTCACTTGGGCCTAAGGAGATTTGGGTTTTTTCGAAGTAACTTCTCAATAATTTTTCAAGCAGTTTTCAAACTATCTTTCAGTAGGTTTTTAGTAGATTATTAGCAGTCACAGGGCTAAAAAGAAAGAGAGAAAAATTTTGTGTTTTAAGCAAAATCGTGTTTTATGAATTTCCAAAAGAGGAAGGTAAGTAGATTTTATTTATATTAATGATATGCATCTAACAGGTTGTTACTAACACATTGCAGAATTATAGACAACTTCCAAGAGCGATACTCCAGAAAGAATAGTGGTAAATCAAGAGGTGGCTTAGTCATGAGAACCCATGATGGGTATGATGCTCGAAATTCTTATGAGTGTGCAAGAGATTCCATGGGAGAAAATTTCCATAATGATGACATAGAGTCTAATGGAAGGAGATTCCAGGAGACACTGTCTGAGGTTGCAGCCACCATGAGAAGCTTGGTTAAAGCCCAGGAAGAGCAGCATTAGTTGAATGCTGTCATATTGTAGAGTTTGATAGACTTGCAAAAAAAGATAGATTTTGGATGGGGTACATCAAGGTCAAAAGGCAGTAAAAGCAGCACTACAAGAAGGAGAAGGAATTATAAGTTCTGAAGAATCCAATGGAGATACAAGTTCATCTGCTCATAAGAGGAAAAGAAAAAGGCACCATAGGGATCACTCTCGAGATGAATTTAGGAAAGCTAAACCTCCTACATTTGATGGTGAAATAAAGATTGGACAAGAGGTTGAATCTTGGTTTCTTGGGATAAAGAAGTACTTTCAAGTGCAGGATTATTTGGGAAACATGAAGGAAAGATTTGCCATATTCAATCTGAATGGATGAGAATCCATTTGGTGGGAACACTTCAAGCAAGTAAAGAGGATCAGTTAAAGGAAACTGAAGTGGAAACAGTTCAAGAAGTATTTCAGGTAGAAATACCTCTCTGACAGGTATTATGATGACAAGATTAAGGAGTTCCATGAGCTGAGATTGGGACAACAGACCATGGATGAATATGAAAATAAGTTTTTGGAATTGTTGAGGTATGTCTGGTACATTAGAGATGAATTGCCTCAAGCTTACAAAGAAAGAATTGAGTTCTATGAACCTAGAACTCTGAAAGAAGAAATAAGAAAGGCTAGATATTTCTATGAGCAAGGCAAGGGTAAACCCAATTACCATAAGGCATGGAAGGACAAGAAGAATGAGAAGTTTGACCAGAGAAGAAAAGGTTTCAAACCTTCTAGATTCAGGAATCAGTAAAAGCAGCCATCCCAAGCTGTGAGTAATCCAGTTGGAATGACAGGTGGGAAGCCTAAAGAGCCACATCAGAATAAAGGTCCACTCAAATGTTCGAAATGTGAAGGACCCCACTTGCGCAGATATTGTCCACTTGAGAATGAAAGTGCAATGCAAGATTATAACATTCAGAAGGCAGAAACAGTGGATCAAGTAGCAAGGGAAGTCCCTAGAATTCACGCAACATTGGAGGACTGCTAGGAAGATCATCAGTCAACTGTGGTTGAAGTTGCAGGTAAGATTGTTGAACAATCTGTTTCTATTTTGATTGACCCTAGTTCTGCTCACAGTTATATCACTCCTAGGGTAGTGGAGATTTGTGCTTTTAAGAAGGTAAAACATGGAAAATCTTGGTTAGTTCCGCTAGCCACTGGGACTAAGAGAAAGGTCAGTGAAGTGGTAAAGAAATGTCCATTGGTCATGAATGGATAGAACACTTGTGTAGATATAAATGTTCTACCGCTTGGTTCCTATGATGTTCTCATTGGAATGGATTGGTTAGAAGCTCACAGAGTGAAGCTTGACTGTTATGACAAGACTTTTGAATGCACGAATGAGGAAGGAATTCCAGTGGTGGTGAAAGGTATTCTGAAGGTAGTTTCACTAAGACAAGTTTCAACAATGCAGTTGAAGAAGTTCTATAGAAAAGGTTTCCAGTTGTATGT
The DNA here is from genome assembly GCA_001517045.1 of Pseudotsuga menziesii. Classification (NCBI taxonomy): domain Eukaryota; kingdom Viridiplantae; phylum Streptophyta; class Pinopsida; order Pinales; family Pinaceae; genus Pseudotsuga; species Pseudotsuga menziesii. Next base: position 22,612 of record LPNX011230054.1, read on the forward strand.
AGCTCACATTCTGGAGCCAACAAGAGATGGAACTCCTAGGTTGGAGGACTATCAAGTGTTATAGGAATTCAAGGATGTGTTTCCTGATGAGATTCTAGGGATTCCTCCAAAGAGGGACATTAATTTTACCATTGAACTTGTGCCAGGAGCAACATCAGTGTCTAAGACACCCTACAAGATGAGTACTCTGGAGATGCTAGAGTTGAAGATGCAACTGCAAGAGTTGTTCGAAAAGAAGTATATCCGACTGAGTGTGTCTCCTTGGGGAGCACCGATTCTATTTGTAAAGAAGAAATATGGTACACTTAGGTTATGTATTGATTACAAACAGTTGAACAAGGTTAATGTGAAGAATAAATATCCTTTTCCTAGGATTGATGACCTCTTTGATCAAAATGAGAGGAGCAAAGGTATTTTCCAAGATTGACTTGAGGTCTGGTCACCATCAGGTGAGAATCAAGGACGAAGACATTCATAAGACAACCTTTAGGACAAGGTATGGGAATTATGAGTTTGTAGTGGTACTATTTGGTCTCACCAATGCACTAGCTACATTTATGTGCCTTATGAATAGTGTCTTCAACAAGTATTTGGACAAGTTTGTTCTTGTTTTCCTTGATGACATTATTGTTTATTCTAAGAATGAGGTAGAGCATGAAGAGCATTTGAGATTGACATTGCAATTGCTCTAGGAACATTAGCTGTATGCAAAATTGAGCAAGTGTGACTTCTATAGGGATGGAATTCAGTATTTGGGTCACATTATCTCAGAAGAAGGTATATCAGTAGACCCTGAGAAGGTTGAATCAATTATGAGTTGGCATACTCCAAGAAATGTAATGGATGTAAGATATTTTATGGGACTTGTAGGATACTACACGAGATTGATTGATGGATTTTCCAAGGTTGCACATGCCATCACTTCTTTTCAAAAGAAGGGGGTGAAGTTCGAATGGAATTCGAAGTGTGAAGAAAGCTTCCAGTGGTTGAAGAATCTTCTCACCAGTGCACCAGTGTTGAAGGTTGCAGACCCAGAGAAAGATTTTGTTGTATGTACCGATGCATGCAGATAAGGGCTTGGAGGAGTCCTTATGCAGGACAACCACGTGATATGTTATGAGTCAAGAAAGCTGAAGGAGCATGAGAAGAACTATGCCATTCATGATCTTGATCTTGTAGCCATAGTACATGCTCTCAAGATTTGGAGACATTACTTGATGGCTAGAAAATTTGAGCTTAGAACAGACCATTGTGGTCTGAAGTATTTGTTTGATCAGCCTACTCTGAATGCTAGGCAAGCGAGATGGTTGGAATTTTTATGTGAGTTTGATTTCAAAATCAAGCACATAAAAGGAAAGGAGAATAAGGTAGCTCATGCACTCAGTAGGAAGGTACAAGAAATGCATGTGGCATCACTTAGTATTTTCCATTCAGTATTGAGGAAACCGATTGTTAATCATGTTGCTAGGGATGGATTGTATGAGCAGGTAAAAGACAAGTTGCGGCAGCAAAGTCTTGAGAAGAGGTATGAGGGATATAAATTGGAAGAAGATGGAATTCGTACTTATAAAGGAAGAATTTATATTCCAGATGTAGTAGATTTAACGAGAGTTGTTATGGATGAAATCCATTAAGCTCCGTATTCTAGTCACCAAGGATATCAGAAGACAATCGCTTCATCTAGGAAGCAGTACTTTTGGGCAGGAATGAAAAGGGACATGGCTGAATACATTTCAAGGTGCATGAAATGTCAACAGGAAAAGGTTGAGGATCAACATCCAACAGGATTATTGCAGCATTTTCCAATTCCCGAATGGAAATGGGAAGTAATTTCCATGAATTTTATTACAAGATTGCCAATGACTTGGAGACAACATGATTCCATCATGGTTTTGGTAGACAAGTTGACAAAGGAAACACATTTTATACCGATGAAGTCTACGCACAAGACTGATGACATTGCAAAGATATTCATGAAGGAGATTTCCAAATTTCATGGATTTCCGAAGGCAATAGTTTCTGACAGGGATGTCAAGTTCACTTCCAATTTTTGGAAGGGATTGTTTGTGGATTTGGGTACAAAGCTAAACTTTAGCACTGCATACCATCCTCAGATAGATGGGCAGATAGAAAGAGTTAATTAGGTGCTTGAAGATATGCTTTGCATGTATGCGATGGAAAAACCAGCCAAGTGGAAAGATTACTTACAGTTGGTAGAGTTTGCTTATAACAATGGACATCAAGCATCCTTGGGGATGAGTCCATATGAAACTTTGTATGGAAGAAGGTGTAGGACACCAGTGATTTCGGATAACCTAGTGAACAGAGTTGTGCTTGGACTAGAATTGCTCAGGGAAATGGCGCAAGAGGTTGTAAAGATCAGACAAAATTTGAAAGTAGCACATAATAGATAGAAAATCTATGCAGATAAACATAGGATGAACAAAGAGTTCAGTGTTGGGGATCATGTTTACCTCAGAGTGAAAGCAAAGAAAAGTTCCTTGAAGCTTGGAAGTTGTACCAAGCTGTCACCTAGATACTGTGGGACATTTGAAGTGCTTGAAAGAATAGGGCCTATTGCATATAGACTTGCATTGCCTGCTAGTACTAGAGCTCATAATGTTTTTCATGTTTCTTTTCTTAAGAAATATGTACATGATACTAACCATGTGATAAATTGGGATGTGATTCAGGTGGAACCCGAGGGAGAGTTCCAAATCGAGCCAATGTGCATCCTCAACAGGAAGGTCACAATGCTCTGGAACCAGGCCATAGGGCAGGTAAAGGTGCAATGCGAGCACTACAGACCTGAAGAGGCTATGTGGGAGTTGGAGGATGCCATGCAATTGGCACATCCATTTTTGTTCAATCCTGCGGAACACTGAGGCAGTACGAGTGTAACATTTTGTTCAAATTTTGTAAAGCACTAAGGATAGTGATATTGAAGGGAGAGGGGAATGTAACACCCTGGTTTGGACCCCATTTGCATTAAATATACATTATACATATATTGTAAATAATCATGGTGCAAAGCTAAAGGCAAAGGCCCCACCATGGATTTGGTTATGTTATGTTTCAGATAGAAACTGTCACCGATGGTATATCGGGGCATGCGACACATATATTAAGCTATGGCATCATGTAACTATGCATATTTAATTAAATAAACCCAACCAGCTATGTTCACTGCAACTAAATTGAGAAGGGCCATGATTCCGAAGGATAAGGAGGGGGAAATGCTGAACATTGAACCATGGGGGAAAATCCATGTGTCACCCCTCTCTTCACTCACCTTCCCTTGTCTCATCCAACCACCACCCGTAGTTTTTCTCTTGTTAGTTGGGGATCTATTCGCTAACAGACAGACCACTATGCCATGTTGTCATTCTCCCCCCACCTGTTCACTCTCCACGACATGCCTTTTGGGTAGCGGATGGTCTGTCCACTATGGGGATCAAGAGTCTGTTCAGTTTCCTCATGTGGGCTGAGATAAAAGGATCCATGATCCGTTGTCTGGGGGTTGGTTCTCCCTTTTCCCTGGGATTGCTAGTCTATGAGTTTTTCTTCCCCTTTCATGCAGAAAGATTGATCCCTTTCTCTTGTTTTGCGCTCCTGATCGGACGAGGTAATGTATTGGGTTTCCATCACCGAACTAGGACTATTGGCTGTGTCTTTTCCCTCACGTATAGAGTGGGAGTCTATCCCTTCCCCATTTTCTCCCTGTGCAAGTTCTCCAGCGATTCCATTGAGGATCGGGTGCTGTGGGTTCATTATTGTTTCTGGGCTGTTGTTTTCCCATGATTGCTTTGCTGTGTTTTCCCTTTTTATGGTCATATCAGTTGAATATTGCTGGGGGTACCTACATTCTGGTCGATTGTGTTTTTCCCCTGTGAAAGCTTGAATAGCTCTTTTCCTGCTTGCATGTAGTGGTTTTGTCCTAGGACTGCATTGGAGTGGTGAATGAGGGCCTGAGGTGCTTGATAAACCTGGTGCATTGAGAACCACACAGACAGAGCTAATGAGTTGGCTTTCTTCTCCGCAACCCCTGAATAGCACTAGAAGGGAGATCAGGGTCTGAGGGACTGTGTTGCAGAGAAGGGACTGATTTCCTTGTGTTGGGTGTGTGTGGGTGTTATAGAAGCTAGGATGGATCTGTTATTGGTGTCTGTAGATCTTCAATGAGCTCACGAGCTTAACATTTAGCCTTCCCAAACTCTTGGATGGCCTACTAAACCCAACTTGGTTTGCTTGGCTGATCTGTTGTTCGCTTGATAAACCCAACTGTGTTGGCTTGGTTGAAGTGTGTACCCTTGTGGTGTTGTTATCCTTGGCTATGTGTGAGCTTGTTAGTTCCTTATTCCTTGGGGAATCATGCCCGACTCGGGGGTGGCAGCATTGCTCAGAGATTAAAGAGAACGCAGGCCTATGGTTGGGTGGAACATTGCAGCGACGTAGCTGGTTGCGGAACAAGTTCGTTATAAGATAAGTATTCTTTCCTAACTCGTGTCTCCAATCATAATTACCATTGACGAATGATGATATACATGTTAAATGCCAATATGTATATGCATGAATGTTAATTGATATGTTTTTATTCCATTGTGTATATGAATGATTATGCTTCATAATATGTTTTATGTTTTTAAGTATCATGCTTCAGCATTATATATATATATATATATATGTATGTATGTATCTATGTTCACGTTCGTGGGGATAGATGCCCGGATGATTTGTTTTTTGAGTAGCGTCCTTTTCACTGATCGGATGGTCAGGGACATTACAAATAAATAATAGAAAAGGGGTCAAGAAATATCCACTAGGATCCCCAAGTCTATGTGGAAGATGCAATGGGAGAACTAATAACAATGTAAACATCATATGCAATGATTCTCACAACAAGCCTATGCTCGTAGCTCTGCAGGTTCATCCATGAACTTCCTCCCCCAAACTATTTCTTTAGTTTTTTTAATAAGTCAACAAAAATGTATTTATATGTGCACTAGAAAATAATTCCGTGAGCTCCTCAAAGTGCATTATGTTAGAACAAATATTTCCATATCTAAATATTGTTTGCTTGAAAGTTATTTTTTTTAGTAACAAGGGGAATTGGCAACTGGAGCTGGGCTGGTACTCATGTGACACAGGGTCCAGGGATCCATTCCCACTACCACTATACCCCTAGAATCCCCACACCCACGGCAAGACATGGCACACAGGTAAACTCGGGTGGGATTTGAGCTTGTGACCTCCAATTTACAACAAGTGACTTCATAACAACTAAACCGCCAATGATCCACACCCGTGCGGGCTATTATTTACTAGAAAGTTAAAATTTCATAGATAACAAATATTTATCTGAAGTATTTAGTGAGATTTTATTCATATAGTAATACAACATGACTCTTTCCTCTGTTTTTTGTTTTATATTGTTTGACAGGATGGTGGTATTAATAGTGTCCACACATTTCCAGTAAAAACCTATTTATATGTGTATTTAATATATTTATGTCTTAAACTTTAAAATTTGTGTTTTTGTTTTTGTTTTAATACAATGGTTAAAGAAATCTTGTCAAATACAAACACAGGTTTCCACATCAGTGAGGCAACGTTATTGTAATATAACATTTAAATGCGAGTTGATATTCTGGTGGAAAAAGTGTGCTGGATAGATTGATTGTTGATTACCTTCACAGGAAATGTGGAATGTGACTCCAGAACCGCATCTCTTGGTGGAATTACCCCAAGAACACACTTTCCAGACAACATTAGCTGATTTAATTGTATGCCCATTTTTTATTTCATAGAGTATTTTGATATTTTCCATGGCTAGGAAAATGACCACTTGTGTATAGGTCTAGGAATGGATTATTTATTTAATTTATAAATTTAATTGCCAGTCAACACAGTGGTTTTCCATTTATTAAGACAATCTTCACAAGTGGTATGGGCCAATGGACCTAGCGAAAGGCGATTGATAAGGTAAGGGTTCTTGCATTTCCTACATTCTCCCTAGGATTTTATATTTTATATGACTTGCTTGTACTTGTCGTATAAAATAACTTTTCTATTTTCATTTGTAGCCTCTTCATCATGCTTCCTATCCAATGTTTGTATAGAAACATAAGAATATCAAACTTAACTATCTTTGTTGTTTTCTTGTTGTACTATTCTTTGCTTTTAGCACTCTTATGTTCTCTCTGTGCATTGCCCACCTCTAGTTTTAAACCACTTTCCCTCTATTAGAACTATTTGTTTTCATATTTTGGCTCCATTTCTTCATCGTTTCTTTAAATTACTATTCAAAATTGTGTTTTATTTTTCATTTTCTACCAAAATCATGGAATTTTTTGTTCCCTTTTATTTTCTACCAAACCAAAATATTGCACGAGAAGCCTTTTTTGGGTGGAAATGGAGGTGATTTCCTGTTGTCCAAGCTTCTTCCAACCTTCTCATGGGGAAGATGAGTCTCGAGTTTTAAAACACACTAAGAGAAATTATCCTTTATCCTCCATCTCTGAAGCTACCATTTGTAGTTATATTACAAGTGTACTATGAAAGATTTCTTGGTTTGGCATGGGAAGCTTTGTTGGGGTTGAAATAGAGGTATATTGTCATTCTATAAAATTTTTCTTTTAGTAATAATTTTCGGCAATTGCGGTGGCATTCCAAGCTCATGGCTCTTGTTTGACAAATATCTAATGTCTAGCTTAGGATCTCCCTATTGAATATTTCTAAAGTGGATCTAGTTATTAAGGAGAAGATTGGGCTTGAACCATTCAACCCTATCTAATATTTAATCACTAAGGCCTCCATGAGATCCTCAATTGACCCCATCTGCCTAACTTGGATTTGTTAGGCACTAATCACAACTTGTTGGAGTAGGTTCCCGAAGCTACAGGAGAAGCTTCCATTTTGGCGAATAGATAGCTTTGGCAAAGATATAAGAGATAAGGTAAAGCTACGACGCCATAGCATGTTTCTAGCTGCAGATCAGAGCCGAAAACTGTGACTATTGGGACAGAGAAGTCAAAGAAGATGGCAGTACCTCAGCAGCCGAGAAGAGAGAGTTCACCCACTGCATTCAAGGTAGCGACAGAAGACAGGAGGGCTCAGCTACCCTCATAAAGGAAAAAGGGCAATGAGGCCAAGGTCTTGAAGATGAAGGACAGAAAGGGAAGTGGCGCCCAATACCCATGGTTAGCGCTAGAAAGCATGGAAGACTGCATAGATCAGTGGTGTGACGGAAAGCGGCTACTCCAAGTACACATACGCTGACTGTCACTAGTTAGGGTTTTGGGTTACTATTGGGACAAGCCCATAGTGTTGTAATGGCAAGACCTTTGAGCCGCCTATAAAGGGATGTATTTTGTATTGTAAAAGGTTAGCCAATCAACCATTGGGTCTTTTAGCTACTCAGACAATTAGAGAGTTAGTTGATCTATTAGCTCATACACGCTCATGCACTGGTTCTGTATTCAGTCTATAGTATCTTACTGTAACCAGCAGTTGGCTCATAGAAGCATGTATGTAACAATCCGCAGGGATTGAGAGAGAGAGAGAGAGAGAGAGAGAGAGAGAGAGAGAGAGAGAGAGAGAGAGAGAGAGAGAGAATATTGTAAGAAGGAAGTATAGAGCAAGAGAAGAGATCTAGGAGAGAAGGGCTCCCGACAGTGAGTGCGGAGTTACCCAGAAGATATCTAGCTGCACAACAGGTTGCAACAGAATTGTGTACTCTCTCAAGATATAATAAACACAGTTTTGTGGATGTAGTTTCTACCCTGGAAGTGAACCACGTAAAACCAGTGTGTTATGTGATTATTTCATGTGATTGTGCTTTACTTAGTTGATATCTATTATCTGTTACATGAATTTTGTATATCAGTTAATAAATGTCTGTATGTCCTCATTCAGTTATAGCATTATTGAAGGTTAAGGTGGATTTACATGTATCAGGCGTCTGCATATGAGTTTATCAGAGCTTGTTTCACACAGTAATAAGTCATTCTGTTAAAGTGTTTCTAGTATACTTATTCGAAGAATAAGTATAGTTGAGGTAGAGTGTGTTGAACTGTGGAAGTTAACGTCATAGTGTTTAATATCTTGTTGAAAGTTAGGCAAGTCATTTCACCTAGTGAGATAACCTCTGGACCGTGAGGGTCGCAGTGGACCGTACTATAGAAGATATCGCATTGACAGTAGGCGATATCGCACCGTCAGAGGAGCTGCAGTGTGAGATAGCGCAGATCGCAGGTTAAGCGGAAGAGAGAGTTGCGCATCGCCAGAGTCGCTGTGATGTGATAGGAGTCCTTCCCTTGTCAGAACCTGCGAGGAAGAGAGATTGCTCATCGCGGAGAGAGATCTCGCTGGCTAAGAATATCTGCGAGACCCCAGGATGCTACAGAACCTGGTCGAAGACACTTGAGTCTTTGGCCAACCCATTAGAATCACTTCGGGTGAGACTTCAGGCTGCTCCGCGGTCTGTCGCCAAAAGGGCCAGTGATCTAGGGGTGTTGTTGGTACATTACAGTAAACTCGGGTCTACCCAATAACCAACAAATGGTTCCGTTTCCAGCTTTGAACAAACTGAGCACTGATGTTCTGTTGGCATCCTACTAAAGACGAACTCAACCAGTGGGTTGGGTCTAAGGAGAAAGAATTTTCCAAACAAGAGAACAAGAGTCCTAGACTGAGTACAGAGGACTGGTTACAAAAACATATCTTTACAGACCTGCATACGATATTTTTTGCGACCTATGGAAATGAGCTTTATGACTGATTATCAAATTTGATTGATCAGAGCATATTCAGAAAGAAAAGAAACATTTTATGGACACTGGAGCTGATTCAGACCATGGAGAGCCTTGATAATCCCATTACGAGGACAGTATACTTTTGGCTTGCGAGTGTGCTAGAAAGCTTCGTCACAGAGTTTGCAGTTGAACAGAGAAAAAGCTTTAGCGAGGCTGAGCGGTACTTCTTCAAAGGATATCGCGATAAGTACCTAAACTCTTTAAACTTGTCCATTAAGATGTTATTATATGAAAAAGGAGTAATGGATATAGTTTCAGACCAGTAAGCTAAGAAAGTGTGATGTCACAAGAGTTTGAGAGTGATTTTGATGACATTGGACGTACACGTAGTGGAAATAAATATAAAGTAGATTTCAGATCTCCCATATTTGGAGACAGTTCAGATAATACTAGACAATAGAGTAATAGTAATATAGAAAGAACAGAAGCGGGTATCCCTTACCACCCTTATACCCCACAGAAAAATACTGGGACTCAGAACAATCCCATAGTAACTCCATCTAGTAGCTCGCAGACAGTACATACTACCGCTACATCACCTCCACCTACATCACTGAGTGGTAGTAACATAGCAAACCAACATCCACCATGCAGAAATAGAATGGGGGATGATATGAAGTTACCTACCTTTAAGGGTATAGGGGTAGAAGACCCAAAGCAGCACTAGTTTCTATGTGAAGCCATGTGGACCATTAAAGGAATCCACGATGATAATATTAAACGTGTACAGTTGGTCACCACAATTAGGGAATGAGCCTTAACATGGTATATGAAGTATACCTCAGCGATACCCAGAACACTTATACAGGTCAAGACCACCATGATCAAAGACTTTAAGAAACCTAAGTCTAAGTCACAGTGCATCACAGAGCTGAAAGACATTAAACAGTTACCTACAGAGTTAGTATGGGACTTTGACCAGAAATTCAAATCCCTCATAGAACAAGTCATCTTTGAGTTTGCACCGGAGAAGCATAAGGAATGGTTTATTGCAGCGCTTCTCCCTCACATCAGACTGCCATTAATGTAGCAAAAACTCCAGACGCGAGATGATGCGTTGGAGATGGCAATGAAACTAGAGGCTTCACCTCTAGTTGAAAGCAGCACAGGTATGACAAACCTGCAAAACCAGTTAGAAAATCTCATGTTATAGATGCATGAGATTAGAAAAGGAAAAGAGATTGCACAAGACATATGGTGTATCAAGTGTAAAGCACAAGGCCATGCTAAAGACAACTGTCCAGTATTTGTTGAATACATAGCAAGTGGTGCTCCTAAACCCTTAGCACAAACTCAAGGGCCATGGTGTGAACTATGTAGAACAAGAGGACATACACCTCAGTAATGCCCTTTACTTTAGAAGTACATATAGACACCTAAGAACTTATATTGTACCTTCTGTAAGTCAGTAGGACACGATGACCATACCTATAGATCCTATGATCTCATGTTAGATAGAAAACATGACTTGTACAGAGTCCAATCAGAGACACAGGGTCTAGTAGCAAGACCACAGCATGATCTGGCTCATGTTGGCCGTGGAGGAGGATTCAGAGGATGAGGCTGTGGAGGAGGCTTTGGCCATGGAGAAGGCTTTGGACATGGTTGTGGACCAGTCACTTGTTACAACTATGGAGTTGTAGGACCTTATGCTAGGGACTGTCAGAGCCCCACTATGACATGTAATTATTGCAAATCTTACGATCACACTATAGAAGAATGTCCTACCTTGATAGCCAAGATCAGAGAACCTAAGCCAGCCGTACACCAGAACATCCAGCTTATTGCTGCTGAGCAGGAAGAGCTAGAACCAAGAGTCAACATTGTGACTTGCAGCGGTGCTTCCACTAGTGGCACACCATAGGATAGTCAAAAGAACACAGGACTGGAGTGGGTGCGCAAAGCTACTAATAAATCAACACCACTTGACCTACATAAGAATAAAGAAACATTTCAAGAAGCTAATACTTTCTTTGATGACCCTATGCAATCAGGATCACAGCTACTGCCGTCTAGGGGCATACCGCAGCAAACATCTTGTGGCGTTAGCCCTGTACATACATTGCAGGCTACCACATTAGGAAGATGCGATGAGCATGAGTCGACAGGAAGTGTACAATCCTTCCTGCAGAGTTGTCTAAAACTTGTGAGAAATGAGCAAGCTATCAGAGAGCTTCAGCGCATCATAGATTAGTATCCACCATCTTCTTCCATGAGAAGTGCGTAGCGTGTTGTTCATAGTATTATGGGCCATACAAGAACAAGAAGAGAGATGCGACTCATAGCACAAGTTGGAGAATTTGAAATGGATGAGGTGATCCTAGATCTAGGATCAGAGGTAAATGTCCTGACTAAGCAGACATGGGAATAGATGGGTAGCCCTAAGTTAGTCATATCGCCTATCCATTTGAGATTAGCTAATCAACAGAGGGTATCGCCACTGGGTCGACTACCGCAGGTGCCAGTTGAAATTGATGGAGTTTGCAGCTCTGCGGACTTTGAAGTTATAGAAATCATTGGCGATAGTAGAAAATATCTAGCATTACTAGGCATTGATTGGGTGACCGGTAACATGGCCGTTATCGACCTAAAGAGAAGACAAATTACCTTTGAGGATGCGCAAATCCGGGTCATCGCACCGTTGGATCCTCTTCAGGGTCCTAGATACATTGAACCTATCTGAGCAGAGGAAGAGGCACATAACATGGAGAGTCTCTATCAGATGACTGCGAACTAGAGTGACTACATCAATCCAACCATAGAAGGGAACATTAGTTGGTGATGTGACAACTCATGCGCATCGGATTCGGCTGTTGGTCTATAAAAATGGCAGAATAGACTTTACGAAGTCTCAGCGCGCAGATGTGCGTTTATGACTAAGTCACTGCAATGGATTGGCGCAGAGACTAACGAGACTCCCTCATTTCATGGTCTAATAGATATCCAAGACTTTCTCCCGCATTTTGAACAACAAGTTCCTCACGAGCAGAGGATCGCAGCTATGGACCTTGTAGTACGAGCCACACCTACAAGATGGTGGTATGCACATAAAGAGAATATCGCATCATGGGATGATCTTAAGAGATTGATGGAGATTAGATTCTCTATTGACAGGGAGTATGTCCAGTAGAAATATACAGGACAAAGTGACCCCAGATCACATATTCAGACTTGTGAACAGAATTGGTCGGACATTCCTGAGGATGAATGGGTTCACCTATTCATTCACACTTTGGACATAGTTCCAAGGAATTGGTACACAGAGACTGAATTATGCAAGGGAACGAACACATGGCCACTTATGATAGACAACATTCTACTCACGTTCGCTTTTGAATCTAAGTATCCAAGTGTTTATCAGGCCCTAGATGCAATAAAGATTAAGATATTTGAGGACTGCACCCTATCAATACATACTCAACCTGAGTGGGCCATCCAGTTAGAAGATGCGCTTGAGTGCTATAACTTCGCAGTAGAACCAGAGGATGAGGATGAGGACCCTCGCAACATCAACATTCTAGAGTCAAAAGGGACTTGCGATGTTGATGGACCAAAGCTAGAGACTCCAGCTATCATGGAGCCTATCAAGATTAAGAAGATCAACATTGGCATAGACACAGAACCAAACTTTGCATCCATTGGAGACTATTGGAATGATGAAACAGTAGGACACATTGTAGATTTGCTACATGACTATCAGGACCTATTCCCTACCAAGTTCACAGAGATGAAGGGAATAGTTGGAGACCTAGGAGTAATGAGGATACCATTGAAAGAGGATGCTAGACTAGTCAAGCAGCACCCATACAGATTAAATCCGCGGTATAAAGAAAAATTTAAGGACAAGATCGATAAGTTGCTAGCAGCAGGCATCATTGAACCAGTAGAAGAGAGTGAATGGGTTAGTCCCATGGTCATGCAAGAAAAGAAAACCAAAGGAGACATCAGGATCTATGTTGACTTGCGTAAACTCAATGATGCATCACTTCATGACCCATTTCCGACACCTTTCACTCATGAAGTGTTAGACAATGTGGGAGGACAGGAGGTCTACTCCTTCACTGATGGCTTTTTAGGCTATAACCATATCAGAATACATCGAGAAGATCGATCTAAGACCACTTTTGTGACAAAATGGGGCTCATTCCAGTATACGGTAATGCCCTTTTGGTCTTAAGAATGCACCAGCTATATTTTCTAGAGTAGTAGTTGTTGTATTTAAAAAATACATCCATAAATTATTAGAGGTTTATTTTGATGATTGGACTGTATTTGGATTAATCGACAAGCACATAGGAGATTTAAGACTGATGTTAGAGAAATGTAGGCAATACCATATTTCTCTAAACTTAAAGAAATGCATATTCTGTGCGCCATTTGGTATTTTGTTTGGTCACATTGTCTGTAGACAAGGCTTGATGGTAGATCCTGCAAAGATTGCCATCATCGTAAATCTTCCAGCACCTAACTCAGTCAAGCAGTTGACGACAGTGCTCGGTCATACCGGGTACTACAAAAAATTTATCAAAGGTTATGCAAAGATCACAGCACCTATGGAAAAGATGTTAAAGAAAGGTGTAAAATTCCTATGGAATGAGGAATGCCAGAAAAGTCTAGACACACTTAAAGAGAAGATGGTTACAACACCCATCTTAGTATTCCTAGACTGGACCAAGCCATTTCATGTACATGTGGATGCATCTGGCATTGCACTGGGGATCATCTTAACCCATCCAGGAGAAGGAGGTATCGATCACCCTATCACATACTCAAGCAGAAAACTATCCACCGTAGAAAAGAACTATACCACTACGGAAAGAGAAGGATTAGCCATGGTGTATGCTCTACAGAAATTCAGGCACTACCTGCTAGGTGCCTCATTCAAGATGTTCACTGACCACTCCGCTTTGGAGTGCTTGGCCAATAAGCCAGTGTTAGGGGGATGAATCTGTAGATGGTTACTCCTATTTCAAGAGTATGATTTTGAAATTATTGTCAAACCAGGGAAATTAAATTTCGGACCAGATCATCTGTCGAGGATAGACTCAGGAGAAGAGCCAAGTAACCTAGAGGACAACTTGCCCAATGCACAATTGTTTTCTATTCAGATCACAGATGAGTACTATGCTGATATCATTCATTTTCTCACTACAAGATGGGCACCTGTTGAGTTTACTAAGCATCAAAAGAAGCAGTTGGTTGTCAAAGCAACAGACTTCACCTTAACCGTAGGACAGCTATACAAGTTAGGTCCAGATGAAGTCCTGCACAGATGCGTCATGCCACACGAGAAAGAGGCCATTATCAGAGAAGCACATTTCGGTACCGTAGGAGGTCATTTCACAGGAAAGCCGAGTGCGCAGAAAATCCTGACTGCAAGATTATGGTGGCCTACTTTGCATAGGGATACTAAGGAATTTTGCAGATGCTGCGATATCTGCCAAAGGGTAGGAAAACCTTCGCGGAGTGATGAAATGTCACTGCGACCACAGATTACGCTGCAGGCATTTGACAAGTGTGATATAGATTTTGTGGTTCCTATCAACCCACCAAGAAAACGAACTGGTGCAAGATACATCATCATCGGAACAGAATACCTCACCAGATGGACGGAGGCCAAAGCAGTAAAGAATTGTGATGCTGCTACAGCTGCACAGTTCCTCTTTGAGGACATCATCAGTAGATTTGGATGCCCAGAAATTTTGATGAGCGATCAAGGTACCCATTTCTTGAACCACACTATTGAGGCCTTGACGGAAGAATTCCAGATACAGCACCATAAGCGCACTCCCTACCACCCGCAAGCTAATGGTACGGTGGAGGCATTTAACAAGATTCTAGAAAATGCTCTTACTAAGATCTGCAATAGCCAAAGGAATGATGGGGACCTCAGAGTTAATGTTATGTTATGGGCTTATAGGACTACATGCAAGAAACTTACAGGACATACACCTTTCAGCTTGGTGTATGGACAAGAGGCTGTTATGCCTATGGAGTATATTATTCCCAGTCTAAGAATTGCTCAAATCACTGGGATGACAGACACAAATACGACAAATGAAAGGCTAGCGTAGCTACTTGCCTTAGAGGAAGACAGGTTCATCGCAGGATTCCATCAGAAAGTATAGAAGGCATAAGAGAAAGCTTGGAATGACAAGCATGTAAAGACCAAGATTTTTTAGATAGGAGACCTAGTCCTCCTCTACGACAGTAAGTTTGTGAAGTTTCTAGGAAAATTCAAGACGCATTGGTTGGGGCCATACCAGATTCAGCAAGTTACAGAAGGAGGTGTCGTTCAGCTCAGCAAACTGAACGAGGAGCTCCTTCCCACTTTCATTAATGGCAGTAGGCTTAAGCTTTACAGTGCTAGCCACTCCACGTCCCAGCCTTAATTCAGATAGTTATGAGAGTGTAGATGTCTAGTGTATTTGAAAGGAGGCATCGCACCAATATTTAGTCTACACCGACAGGTAAAAAGCATTCACATGAGGAGAGTTTTTCTGTTAAAAAAAAAAATGCTTAAGTTTATTTTTTACAGGTGATGCAGTGTGACATCACGGTAAGGCGATGATTCCCCATGCCACGTATCCAGTTTTGAAAAATGACATAGGGCCAGTCAATTCGCCTTCTAATAGACAGTTAATGAAGAAATGACCGGTATACCTTACCATAGATTTGGAAACAGCATAATAAATTTTCTAGATTTAGTAAATCTTCGACAAGACCGGCACCTGCACACAGGTTTCGAGGGAAATTTGATCGGATTTCAACATTTAATGAGGATTGAAATGATGGGTGTGGTCTCATCCATGCAATTAATACCACCAATGGGTTCAGCCTAGATGACCGTTGCGTCCGGGATTATAACCTTCAGCATAAAAGTAGAGATCATTCATTCAAGACGGTTACTTTTGCAAGATCCAAGAGCTATAGAGTAAGTTGCAGATTTTTCCTTGTGCAGAGATATCCCAGTTACAGAGTGTTGTGATTTCCCTATTTCGCAGCCATTGCCAATCTGGAGTATTGCACCGAGTGGGTTCTTTCTGAGGAGGAACCTTTAGAAGACATTGTGAGACGATTCGAGCGTGGAGGCCTTATGTCTGCTATGGTGATACCACCCAAGAGTATGAAACCATGTTCATCACAGGCCAGACAACTACCAAGGATGAGGAGTCAAGCTCAGACAGTAGATGAGTCTAGCCTAGAACAGGGAAAAAGGAAAAGGAGGAAAGTAAAAGTGAGAAACAGAAAGAGAAGGACAACTCAGATGGCTGTGTGAGTGGAGTTTCCCAGAAGATCTCACAGAAAGAAAAAAGGACCAAGAAACAGGCATTCGAGATGCAGAAAAACAAAAGGAAAAATGAAAGGAACAAAGGTTCTCGGAATGGAATTCAAGGCCTGTATAGTTTGTATGAAAGGATCCAGACTAAATGAAATGTTTGAGAAGGCTAGAAGATACAAATTTTCCTTGTGATAAAAGTTCTAACCCAGATAAAGAGGAAAGGATATCTGTGGAAGACTTCTCAAAACCTGAAGATCCTTAAAAGGTCACGCAAGCCATGAGAGCGAGAGCATGACAATAAGAGAAGGAAAGATAAGAGAGACAAATGAACTAAGTTACAGAAACTATGGAGAAAGAAGTTGCAGGACTTCGGTAGAAACTTACAAGGACTTTGCAGGAAGCCAAGGAGAAGCTACAGCAAGAGAAGCCCGATGTTACTGGCTCGAAGATGAGCCTACCTCGAGCCACAAGTAAGTGTTAGGGGACTGTTGGAGTAGAGTCCCGCAGCTACAGGAGAAGCTACCATTTTGGCGGATAGATAGTTTTGGCAAAGATATAAGAGGTAAGGTAAAGCTACGAGCCGTAGCATGTTTCATTAGAGGAAATTTGGGGTCTAAAATGGGCCTTATAAGAAAACGTGCCAAAATAAATTTTTGTGAGTTGGAATTCAAGAACCAATAGAATTTCAATAAAATAAGTCAACCATAATGGTTAAATTGACATATTTGTCATTAAAAAAAACTACTTTTTTGTTCGTATTTTCGACATATCTCATTGTGTTTTTACTCAAATTTCGATCGGGAGAGCTCGTTGGATGCATAATTTGATTCCGCATCCAAAGAGTACCCACACTGCATACTTTTGATGGACCCCGCTACCCCAAAAACAAGAAATACATGAAAAAATGTGGTGATTACATCATCATCACATTTTTTCAGGTATTTCTTGTTTTTTGGGTAGCGGGGTCCATCAAAAGTATGCAGTGTGGGTACTCATTGGATGCAGAATCAAATTTTGCATCCAACGAGCTCTCCCGATCGAAATTTGAGTAAAAACACAGGGAGATATGTCAAAAATATGAACACAAAAAGTAGTTTTTTTCTTTCTTCCTCCAAAATTAATCAATATTATTTTATTATTTTAACTATTATTTTATTATTTTCCTTAGGAGGCCCATTTTAGACCCCAAAATTCCTCTAATTCTAGCTGGAGATCAGATCCAGAAATTGTGACTATCGGGATAGAGACGTAAAAAAAGACGCTAGTACCTCAGTGACCGAGAAGAGAGAGTTCACCCACTACATTCAAGGCAGCGACGGAAGACAGGAGGGCTCAAATACCCTCATAAAGGAAAAAGGGCAACGAGGACAAGTTATTGAAGACAAAGGAAAAAAAGGGAAGCAGCACCCAGTACCCATGGTCAGCGCCAGGAAGCATGGAAGACTGCAGAGAGCAGTGGTGTGACGGAAAGTGGCTACTCCAAGTACACATACGTCGAATGTCACTAGTTAGGGTTTTGGGTTACTGTTGGGACAGGCCCATAGTGTTGTAATGGTGAGACCTTCAGGCTGCCTATAAAGGGATGTATTTTGTATTGTAAAAGGTTAGCCAGTTAGCCATTGGGTCTTTTAGCTAGTCAGAAAATTAGAGAGTCAGTTGATCTGTTAGCTCATAGATGCTCATGCACTAGTTCTGTATTCAGTCTATAGTATCTTACTTTAACCAGCAGCTGGCTCATAGAAGCATGTATGTAACAATCCGCACGGATTGACAGAGAGAGAATATTGTAAGAAGGCAATATAGAGCAAGAGAAGAGATCTAGGAGAGAAGGACTCCTAGTAGTGAGTGTGGAGTTACCCAAAAGATCTCTTGCTGCACAACAGGTTGCAGCAGAACTGTGTACTCTCTCAAGATATAATAAACATAGTTCCATGGATGTAGCTTCTACCCTGGAAGTGAACCACGTAAAACCAGTGTGTTATATGATTATTTCATGTGATTGTGCTTTACTTAGTTGATATCTGTTATCTGTTACATGAATGTTGTATATCAGTTAGTAAATGTCTGTATGTCCTCATTCAGTTACAACATTATTGAAGGTTAAGGTGGATTTACATGTATCAGGCATCTGCATATGAGTTTATCAGTGCTTGTTTCTCAAAGCAATAAGTCATTCTGTTAAAGTGTTTCTAGTATACTTATTCAAACAGTAAGTATAGTTCAGGTAGAGTGTGTTGAACTGTGGAAGTTCATGTCAGAGTGTTTAATATATTGTTGAAAGTTATCCAAGTCATTTCACCTAGTGAGATAACCTCTGGACCGTGAGGGTCGCAGTGGACCATACTATAGAAGATATTGCGTTGACAGTAGGTGATATCACACCATCAGAGGAGCTGCGGTGTGACATAGCATAGATCGTGGGTTAAGCGAAAGAGAGAGTTGCGCATCGACAGGGTCGATGCGATGTTATAGGAGTCCTTCCCCTGTCAGAACCCACGAGGAATAGAGACTGCGCATCGCAGAGAGAGACCTCGCTGGCTAAGAAGATTTGTGAGACCCCAGGATGCTACAAAACCTGGTGAAAGACACTTGAGTCTTTGGCCAACCCATTAGAATCACTTTGTGTGAGACTTCAGGCCGCTCTATGGCATGTCGCCGAAAGGGTCAGTTAGCTAGGGGTGTTGTTGGTACATTACAGTAAACCCGGGTCTGCCCAATAACCAACACAACTTTTATGCCATTTTAAATCTTAATTCATCTTTCTTTTTTTGTTTTATAAGATCTGATTTTTTTTGTCATTTACATGTATTAAACTCATCGCTAAAATATCGAATTGCATGGTAGGTTTGCCCAAGTTTGTGGCTCGGAATTACCTTCTGGAAATATTGTCTGTAGTGCCAACTAAATATGGTCTAAAACAGAATTAAAAGGTCCATGAGACTGCACATCAATCACAAGAACTTATTGAAGATCCAAAAACGTGGAAGGGAAAGTGCCCTTCCATGTTTTTTTAATTTTTTTTTAAACCTCCAGGTTTCATCGCAATATAGCCGAACTTTCATCGCGAGTATTACAAAACCGTCGAATCCCCGTGTGGCTTTCCACGAATACCATCTCTATAGCAACACAGTTTCATGGAAAAATTATTGTTCAACTTGTAGATTTCGTTCATAGAGATTGGTTTTCTACGGTTTTGCATGGAAGAAATTTCTATTCAAATTCCAGAATTTGTCGATAGAGAAACAAACGTTTGTTGAAACTGTTCAACAATTTTTCATACAACCAAAATTTTGCTGAAAGTTTTTTTCCATAGTTTCGTCGTTATAGGGACAATAAGTTTGTCGATAAAGGGATGAAATGTACAAAATGAATTTAAAAAAAAAATCAATTTCAAGGACACCGTATAGAAGAGACGTGGCGGCCAGTTTTCATCTTAATATCAACGGCTTATAAAGTTCGTCGTTATAGCGATGAAATAAGTGCCACGAAACATCGCGACCGTTATTGTTGCAATTGAGACAACTAAACATGGAAATAGCAATGAAACACCATCGCAAATTTCCTCATATGTATTAGTGTTAGCATAGACAGGGTTTTTATAGGCATACTTTTTTAGTCAAAGGGGCAGTTAAATCAACAATCATTTGTTTTCTTGATTTAACCCTTTTTATTTAATTTAGACACTTTTAATATTTAACTTAGGAACTTTTAACTAGTTCCTATTTGGACTCTTCTAGGTATTTTAATATTTAATTATCTTTAGTAATAATAATAATATATTGTCTTTTCTTTATTTCTTATATCTATTAGTATTATTACTATAATTACTCTTTATACATATCATGTATAAAATATATACTTTATATATATATATTATTTGTTAACATTTTGTCTTTAGGTATCATATAACATGATCCATAAACTTATGGCACTTTCTTTATGAAGGCCTTCAGGTAGGTGGTTAGGTCTACTAGGCTAGACAACTCTAAACCTCCTTGCATGTTGGATTTCCTGTTATAACATGGTATTTCTTCAGTACTTGATGAGATGCAAAAATTCAAAATTTCATTTAATTACAAAAAAAAAGTGAGATGAGATCAATGTTTTATTTGAGTTGTTTTTACTCGACATAATTAATTCTTTTCAATAAATCTTAGCGATTATCAAGAGCTCATACTCAACACTAAAAAACAAGGAGTTACAAACTTAGTGCAATTCTAGAGCTCCTCGCTCAACACTAATTCTAGGATGTACTTGTAAGATATACCTAGGGGTACAATGGCCAAGGATCCAATGTTCCAGAGCTTATGCTTAGCATCAACTTGGAAGGCTCCAGGGCTAATGCCTAACACTTCCAATTTTATCTTTTTATGTGCTCCAGAGCTTATCTCTCAACACAAACATCAAATACCCATGTGCGACAGAGCTCCTCACTCAACACAAAACATCTCATCAATTATGTGCTTCAGGGTCCACTCCCAACACATGAAATCATACATAGAACATATGTAAAGGGATTACAGCCAATATATCAAACAAATCATCATGTTCATATGTAGTGGGGTCTTACAACCAATATACCAACTAAAAATCAAAGTAACATCATAATCAATGGGGCTTATGCCCAAAAGTGTTAGGTCAAAATTCAAAATATTACATGTTTTGTTTGTGTCTTTTTCCTGTATGAGGATGATTTCTACATGTTACTATCCTAGACTTCATTGTGCTTGTAATTTAATTTAATTTTCTATCTTATTTACTGATGTTGTCGATCCTTAATATTTTTTATGTCGTACTTTCATTTTATGTGGATTTTCTTATTTATTTGTTCATTATGAAGAGGCTAACTTACCTCTGTATGTCAATGGCTGGAGTGGTGGGTTTTATATCCCTTAAACATCCACTTGAAAAGGTAAGTTTCATATTCTATGGTGTTTACTTAATTAATTATGAACTAATGCAAGTGTACATATTCTTCTACAGGTGATTCTCTTTTGAACCTAGTCTTGTGAATGTGGCAAAATAGATTCCTAATATCTATAACAATATACACCTAATAAATTCTAATCCTATGCTCAAACTATAGAAGGAAAGGGTTCTAAGCCTAAAGGTTACAATATATACTTTGTAAGCTATGATAAGGGGGTTTATACAATATGCATGTATTAAAACTATGGTGATGAGGGTTTAAAACATTGGTTGTAAATATTTTATTCCTATCCTTTCTTATGGAGTGTAATATCCTGAATTTTGACCTTAACCACAATGGGCATGAGTCCCATTACACATGAGTTAATTTGATGTTTATATTTTATATTGGATGTAAAACACCACTGCACATGAGTATGATGATTTGTTAGATATATTGGGCGTAAGATAATGCATATGTTTTTTTAGCATGTATGTGATTGTATATGTTGGCCATGGACAATGATGGACAAGATTATTGTCGTAGGATGATATACTAATTATATAATGTGATTTACCTTCAAATGCATATATTGAGATGAGTATTGTTATAGAATGTGTAGAATATTGAATGCACGATTGAGTTCTATAATGTGTTGGGCGTGGACGTTGAATCACATGAGTGATGAGATTTTGTGTTGAGCGCAAGATCTAGATCACATGAGTGATTTTATTTTTTTGTTGAGCTCTAGAACACGTGATTTATGAGATGTTTTTGTTGAGAATAAGCTATAAAGCACCTGAAATATAAGAATTGGAAGTGTTGGAAATAATTCCTGGAGCATTCCAAATTGATGTTGAGCATAAGCTATGGAACATCGGATCCTTTCCCATTGTATCCGTAGGTGTGTTACGGAGAGAAATTCCTATGGCTTGGGGTACCACAACAGACAGCTAGACTCCAGAAATCAATCTTCTCCAATATGCAATAGAAATAAACAAT
>LPNX011230054.1:45102-66626 GCA_001517045.1 Pseudotsuga menziesii
AGGTGTATTATACGATTACATCCTAGAATTAGCATTGAGTGAGAGGCTCTAGAATTGCACTAAGTGTAACTCTCGGTTTTTAGCTCTAAATAGCTCTAGGAGTTACTAAAAATTAAACCATGTTGAGTGAGAATGAATCTGAAAAGCACTGACGTTATCTTACTTATTTTTAAGTTGATTAAATTAAATTTCGAATTTCAACTTCTCATCAAGTACTAAATAATTACCATGAGATACGAGGTAATCCAACATGCAAGGAGGTTTAGAGCTGCCTAACTTAGTTGACTAACCCTACCTGAAGGCCTTGATAAAAGAAATGATTATAAGCTAATGAAAGCACCATGTAAATGGGATCATGTTATATGATGCCTAAATAAATATTAAATATAAGGAAATAATAATAACTATAATGATTAATAAATAATCTATATGTTATTATTTACTAAAAATGATTAAATAAATATTTAATCCTAAAAGAGTCAAAGTAGGAACTAGTAAAAGAGTTCCTAAGTTAAGTATAATAAATTATTAACTTAAGATAAATCAATTAAAGATTATTTTCAAGAAGATAATGGATTCTTGATCTAACTCAAGTTTAACTTCCCTTTTTCCTAAAGATTGTCTATAAAGACCCAAGCCAAGGAAAGCCTTAGGGGTCCAATCTGATCTGATCATTATTCCTAATAATTTTAGAGATCGTTTCAAAAGAGAAATAAATCTTATACAGAACCTGATAGTACAGATAAGAGAAGCCTCACCTTTAGAAGGTTTAGACTACTTGCATGTTGGAACCAGCTCGAGGGGATCCATACTAAAATTAGGAATGGTTCCGGGTCATGGTTGGAAGGAATGTGGTAGTTCCCAAGTTATCCGATTAACATTTTTGAAGTCATAACTAGATAATTTTTTATTAATTCTATCGGTTTAAGTGTGCAGGGTTCTTAGCCATTAATAAACTAGAAGTTACACGTATGAGTTTTTTACCTTCTCCAGTTTTTACAGATTTTTTTCTAAATAATATTTATGATCTTGGTGGAAAATCTGCATATTGAATACATGCTTCAACTATATTTCCATTTGTTTAAACTATGAAACTGAGTCTGAAATATTTTATATAATATCTAGGGTTAAATTTTATATTTTAAGTTAATTTATTTGCTTAAACTTAAACTCAACCTTTAATTCCTAGATAGGTTTTAAAGTTTAAATTCTCTTAGCTTTTGATTTAATCAGTTCTAGAAAGATTAAATGTCAAGCATCTAAACTTAGATTAAAAACCCTAGCCGGTAGATAAACTAGCTACAAAATCTTTGCCCAAACTTTCTTTATAAACTAAACCAGAGATTTAACAAATCTAGTTAATATAAACCTAATAATTAACAAAATACTTCTTAAAACTCCATTCAAAACATTAAAATAATTAGTAACTACATATTTAAAAAGAAAACAAACCAGAGATGGAATCTCTTAAACTCACTATTTCAAACCCGCAAAATAAATCAAAATGCTGGAAGATTTCATATTGCCAGCAAAACACATTGTGCCCACAATATAAATAATCATAAACACCATTCCTTAAACCAAACAAAACATTAATAAAAAACTGCAACCATTATCATAAAAACACAACCATCAAATTTACCAAAGCATGAAGGTTGAAAGCCTAATAAAAGATTTACAAATAATATCAATAAAATATAAAACATGCATCCAAGCTTTATCTCACCCAACCTAGCCATCGAATCCTATAAAGGATGGTTTACGGGCCTTTATTTCATTAGTATAAACAAAACACAATCATCCAATTTAAAAATAGATTTTTCCCAATGCATCACGTTAGTGAAATTCCAATAAACAATACATAAAATCCCATTATCTAAACAAGGAATTAAACCTTTCAAAACTCAATCAATATAAATAAAATATACCTAGGATCGATTCCTTTGAGCACACAATGCGAAATTGAAAATGATATACACGATGTATCATCCACCAAGGGTTTCCCCTCTCGGGATTCCCATAAAAGGTTCTATTACAAACCTTGTATGTCAACTATGGAACAAAGCTATGCTCATTCCCTATACCATCACATGCAAGTCACGATTTACCCATTACAACATTGAAATAATATGTATAGGTTGCGTCTCAAGGCTTAAGTAGAGCTATATTCCTACGGCTTCTTGTAAGAAGTAACTAAGATATGAACAAACCAAGCCACGTTATTAAATAAAACCACAGGTTGCTACCTTACACACATTTTACACAGTTGTATCATCAAATGTGACATTTCAAAGTAATGGCATTGTAAAATTCAAAAGAAACACATCATTTAAAAACACCGAGTCATTTAACCAAACATATTTTTCTATTAAACCAAACTAAGAACCAAATCCATTTCGTAGAAAGGGATAAACTTATATAGAGAGGTGAATCATTTATTTAACATTCAAACATATTAAAATTTACATTGGCAAAGCCATGAAAGGATCGCACGGTCGCCTATATAAAATGCCAAACGATTTAATTAAAACCACAAACAGCGAAATGGCTCAAAGATACATTTCTCCACACCCAAGTTTCAAACCCACAGTTTAAATCCACCAGCAAGTGTAAAGGCCATTTCCAATTCGGCGCTTACCTAGAGTTTGGTTGCGGAAGTGATGCACAACAATTGCCCCAAGCCACGCACAACACCCAGGCAATACTCACCTACACAAACAACAATGATTTTTATCAAAATTCTGCATTTTCGAAATCGTAAACCAAACAAACAACAAAAAGGTGCAAACCAACACAAATGCATATATGTCAAGGAGCGTAGAAGCCTGCTGGTTGCACAACATGAAAGTGCACCTATCACCTAGAGCGTGAGACCACCATCTCCACCACAACTCAAACCAAATGAATGACATCAAAACAATACCATATCACTTGCGGTAGTCTTCCCGCTTTTTCCAAGGCACATTTATTACAACACCCTATCCACAACTACCATGTAGATCAGAACCCACTGTGCTATAGTTTGGAATCACGTTGTTTCCACCATCCATTAAAAGCCTCATCACCACCACAAATCTTAGACCCCTACCTTTGTGACTTGCTAGGATAATCCATGGTTTCGATGGCATAGAATATGCCATAAAATTAAACCCTTCACACCATAAGTTCAAAGCACATAAAGTATTAGATACAAGGTTTCCAAACCTTCAGCACTTAATTTATAAGATGAAAATATATAGCTATATCATAAACCCCTTCTTATCGTAGGATATAAGGTATAGTCTAGGTTTAGGACTTGTGTCCTCTCATAAAATTTCATTTATAGGAATAGTGTTGTTTAGTTATATCTTGTTGTAGATGTCGGATGTTGTTTATTGCCACGATCATAAGACTAACTTCACCGATGAAATCACCTGCATAAGGAAAATAGAAACCAGCAATAGTTGATGAAGAACTAACTAAACCCCGTATCAATAGGAATACTTACCTTTTTCAAGTGGACCTTTAAGGGATAGAATCCCTCCACTCCACCCTTGACATACAGAGGTAATTCAGCCTCTTTATAGATAAACCATAAATGAATTAAAGACACGTAAAACAAAAGTAAAATGTAAACAAAATAAGTATCGACAAATTTCAGCAACTAATGTAGACATGAAAAGTATACTTATAACCATGTCGAAGTAATAGAACAACATTACGTAAAACATATTCATCATACAAGAACACATATAGGGAAATCAACCTATAGAACATAGGTTCAGTTTTACAAACAAGTTTTTATTCCGTAGAAGATTTAGAGATGTCCTTGAAGTTCAGTATTTTATTAGTCTACGAAAAAAAATTATTTATAAATTTTAGGGACATTGCAAGTGGTATCATATCCCATATTCAAACACTAGGAGACCTAATGGGTGCCACCAAGACATTCATTGTAGAAATAAACTGCATTTGAAATTTTCTTAACTAACAAAATATTATTTTTTACTAAATATTTTCACTGCAAGATTAAATAACAATTCAAATCGTGAATATAGAAGAAGACAACAATCGGAAAGGAAATCTGAATACCCACATATGGGAAGAAGAACTGGTGGATTGAATTAAATTCTGATATACTGAAAACCATACAAAGTCTATAAGAAAACTTACAAAGCCTCAAGGATGATAATATGAATAAAAGAAAAGAGAAGAAAGCAATCAATGAATCTTTACTACAGAATATGATGGGAGGAATCCTACACAGACAACCTACTCATTCAACCAATAAATATAAGAAATATTTTTATCATAAACCGTTCAGCAGCCCAAAGGAGGAGGGAAAAGAAAAACACACACCTGAACCTCCAGAAAGAGATCATCACAATAATTCCAGTGATAATTCACATTTTCCTTGCAGAAAGAAGTAGAGGAATGATGACAACCTCCAACAAGAGTTCAAAAAGATAAAATCCCCAACCTATGAAGGAGATATGAACACGTGGGAGAAAGCTACAGAATGGCTTCTAGGTATGAGAAAATGTTTCCGAGTACACAACTACTCTAGTGAAATGAAGGCCTTTCTAGCGATTTAGAATTTAAATGGAAAAGCAGCGAGATGGTGGAGAGACCTAAAGCGTACAAAAAAGGATGAGGTAAAATAAACTCGATGGAGTAACTTTCGCAGAAGATTTCAAGAGAAATACAGGTCTAAGAGATTCTTCGACAGGACAGTGAAATAATTTCAAGAGTTAAGGATGGGCTCCATGACCATGGATGCCTTTATTAACAGATTTTTGGATCTGTTACACTATGTGATTTACATAAAGGATGAAAAGGTAAAGATACATCAGTTTTTAGGGTGTATTCCTCCTAATTTTTAAAAGAGAAATGAGTTTGACATGCCTAAAAATATGGACACTACCCTTTACAAAGATAGGATTTGCTATGAGCATGGAAAACTAAGGTAGAAAATCATCAATATAAGTCACGACAAGTATAGAATCTTCTCGGACAACCAAAAACATGGTTTTAAACCACCTCTATATAGAAAACAAAACAATAGTTTTCTAGCCAACAAGAAATTAAACAAGATAGGTGCAAGACCAAATGTGCTTTAACCAAATACCAAACGACAAGTAGAAAACGATGGAGCCTATGCTGCCCTGCTGCAAATTACAAGGACACCACTATGCCAGAGATTGTACCAACAAGAGTAATTGAGCCTTGCACAATTTATAGGAAGACTCAATGGTAGAGGACATATCTAGCACACATAGGATTTATGCAGCTTTGGATGGAAGATAAGCTGACCATCAGGATACTACGGTCAAAACAAAAGGTAAGGTTTCAAACACTTCTATTTCAATTTTGATTGATCTAGGTGCTTTCTGAAGCTATGTATCACCTAAAATTATCGACACATGTAAACTAGACAAATTTAAACATGAGAAACCGTGGTTGGTGCAATTTGCCATGGTACGAAAAGAAAGGTTTTGGAAATAGTGAGAGATTGTGAGGTAAACTTGAATGGTTTTCCATCTAAAATAGATTTGAAAATTTTACCCTTAGGATCGTACGATGTACTTATTGGTATGGATTATTTGGAACAACATCGTGTCATACTCGATTGCATAAACAAGTTAATCATGTGCACGGATAGCCAAGGGAGTCAGACAAATATTCAAGACATACCTAATAACATTTCCACGAGACAAATATCTTCCTTACAAGCAAACAAGTGCATTAGGAAAGGCTGCAAATTGTTTACAGTAAACATCTAGGATGTAGAAGCTGAGAGAGAGAAACACATCGATGAATTCTGGTTCTCATAGTCATTGAGTATGGATTTCTCAAGGAAATACCAGGATTACCACCAAAACGAGACCTATATTTTTCCATAGAACTGATACGAGGGTCAATACCGGCTTCAAAATCCCCTTACCGCATGAGCACATCATAATTGGTGGAGCTCAATATGCAGCTGCAAGAGTTTATTGAGAAGGGTTATATTTGATTGAGTGTGTCCCCTTGGTGAGCACCTATACTTTTTGTAAATAAGAAGGATAGTATGATGTGGATGTGCATTGATTACTGCCAACTTAAAAACATGACCATTAAGAATGGTTACCCACTCCCTAGGATTGATTACTTGTTCGGTCAATTCGTTGGAGAAAAGATATTTTCCAAGATCGATCTGCAGTTCATATACTATCAGGTATGGTTCCATGATGAAGATATACATAAAACATCCTTTCGAATGTGATATGGACACTACGAGTTTGTAGTAATTCCATTTGGGTTGACCAATACACCAGCAAATTTTATGTGCATGATGAACAATATCTTTAGTAAATACTTAGATAAATTTGTGTTGGTCTTTATAGACGACATCCTAGTGTACTCTAAGAGTAAAGAGGAACATGAGGAGCATCTCCACATAGTACATCGAGTGTTACGAGAACACCAACTTTACTCTAAATTTACTAAATGTGATTTTTACAAACCATAGATATAGTACCTAGGTCACATCATCTCCAAGAATGGGATAGTCGTTGACCCAAAAAATATTTAAGCCATAGAGGATTGGCCTACCCCTACTTGTGCCACTGGAATTAGGTCATTTCTGGGATTAGCAAGATACTGTTGAAAGTTCATCGACAACTTTTCGAGGATTTCTTGTTCCATGACCGCATTACAAAAGAAGGCAAACAATTTCTTATGGACGACCAAGTGCGAGGAAATTTTTTAGAATATTAAACAACTTTTGACTACTGCACTGATACTACAAATTGTGGATCCCGATGGGGATTTCGTTGTTTGCATAGATGCGATCAAGGAAGGACTTGGAGGAGTCCTCATCTAGAATTATTGCGCAATTTGTTATGAGTCACAAAAATTAAAATAACACGAACGAAATTATGCCACCCATGATCTTGAGTTAGCATCCATTATCCACGCCTTGAAGAAGTGGAGGCACTACCTCACGAGGAAGAAATTTATTCTAAACAAAAGCAACATGAGTCTGAAGTACATGTTTGACCAGCCAGATCTAAATACTAGTCATGCTAAATGGTTGGCCTTCCTTAGTGAGTACCATTTTGAATTAAAGCATATAAAAGGAAGAAGAATAAAATTGTCGATGCTTTAATTCTACAAGTTCATATGTTATATGAGGTAACTTTAAATCAAAACAATTTGGATTTACATGAGAGGATCATAATAGAAAACAGATTTAATTGTTTCTATGTTGAAATCCTATAGAAGGTCCAAGAGAACAGGTGGTTTCAACAACAAAAATAATATAAGGTAAACCAGACCGGAATATTGTGGTCCAAAGGGAGATTGTATGTTCTGGAAGGAGGGAATATTAGTTCTAGCATCCTCACGGAGATCCATTAGAAACCTTACTCAAGGAATACAAGATATCGAAAGATGATAACAACAGTAAAGAAACACTTTTCCTAGCCTAATTTAAAGGCTGACATAGAATTATTTATCACAAAATTTCAAGAATGTAAACTAGTCAAACCTAAGTACCAGCATCCTTCGAAATTGCTACAATCGTTACCCATTCTGGAATGGAAGTGGGAGGTCATTAATATGGATTTAAGTATGGGACTACTAAAGAGAAAGAAGTAAAACGATTCCATATTTGTAGTGGTTGAAGGGTTATCTAAATAGACACGCATTATCCTACTTAAGTCAACCTACAAGGAAGCTTACATTGCCAACATCTTCTTAAAGGAGATATTCAGATTACATGGGATACCCAAGGAAATCATCTCAGATCGATACATGAAGTTTATCGAAAATTTTTGGAAATCCTTATTCTCTGGTTTAGAGACGTAGTTAAACTTTAATACTTATTACCATCCATAGACGAACGGGTAGTCTAAACGGGTAAACCATATTTTGGAATACATGCTTGAAATGTATGTTATGAACAACCCCACCAAGTGGGAGGATTATCGGCACCTCATAGAATTTGTGTATAACAACGAATACGCGACCTCTACGAAGATGAGTCCCTTCGAGGTATTCTATGCCTAAAATTATAGAACACCGGTTACTTGGGATATCTCAGTAGACTAACTCATGTTAGGACCTGACTTACTAAAGTACTTGGAACAATTAGTCACCAAAGTCCAACAGAACCTTAAAAAAGCGCAAGAACTTTAGAAGAGTTACACGGATAAGAAAAGGAAAGATAAATATTATCAAATCGGCAAACATGTTTACTTAAAAGTAAAATAAAAGAGAATCTCATTGAGCTTGGGAAGGTGTGGAAAGTTGGCACCAAGTTTTTGTGGACCCTTTGAGATACTAGCCAAGAGAGGGCCAGTGGCTTATGAATTAGTCTTACCTGCTCACATAAAGTTTCATAATTTTTTCAATGCATCCTTACTAAAGAAATATGTATATCATACTAAACATGTTATTGATTGGTCCTTATTACAAGTGGAGCCTAAAGGGGAGTTTGTACCCGATCCCCTTCATATACTAGACAAAAGAGAAGTACATCTTAGGAGGTGCACCATAGCCCAGTTTAAAGTGCAATGGAAGCACTTTGAAGCCGATGAGGCTACTTCTGAGAATGAAGCCACCATGACAGTGGCTTACCCCACATTATTTCATGACTTCATTCCTATTTCATAAAACACCAGGATGATGTTGTTCTAAGTGGGGAGGGTGTTGCCGCCTTTAACACACCTGGGTCACGTGGCAGAAATATTCAAGACAGTTGGTGTGTCCTTGGGGGCAAGTCTCGAGTCAAGGCTGTCACCTTGTTCTTGACTCCTCCGTTTAGGCTCAACTCCTAACGAAGCCAGGGGTGTTAGACTCTATTAATTTACTAAGGATAATTACTTAGTTTGGTGATGTTAAACTGAATGAGTTACTTAGGAGTTCAATAATTAAGTATAGACAATCAAAGATGGAAAGATACAAAAATGAACACACGAAAGCACAATGTTGAGACACAATATATATATAAATCAAGAAAATAACCAGTGCCTTAGAATGGAGTAAAAAATAAGATCAATGTACTTGCATGTGCTTGGATTGAATGTTTTGTGATTGCCTCTTGGTATGTTTTAAGTTAAATTTGAGGTGTGATTTGATTACAATTAGGCGAAGGGGGGATTCCAGATATACCCCAGAGTACTTGGAGTATGTCCAAAACTAAACCTTCACGGCTACCCACAAGGAATATGTGGGCTGAATGGAGTCTCTTGGGATATTTTTCATAACACACCCATTAGGGTGTGACAGATATTGGCACCCCGAGGTCACTTTTCAAAAGTTCTCGCTTCCTTTCAGCATTTTGCCACCGTGATGGTTTGATCTAGGTGTTGGACTTTCACCTGTTGGTTTGTTAATTTGGGAGAGTGAGTCCTAATTATACTAGTCACTCAAGTGATTTTGATATATATTGAATGATAAAACGAACCGTAGCCAAGTGTAGATCATACACATCGGAGTCTTGTCAATTTTAGTAAATTTTACAATGGATGTTCTTGTTTAAAAGAAAACCCTCCAGGAACCTCTTTCGATCCAAGTGGATCTCAATTAGGGAATCGAGGAGAGGTTAATTTTATAATATATGAAAAACAAATGATATAAAAATAAAATAGATACATAATTCTAGTTTCCTAATTAGTCCTACCACGAATCTCTCTCCCCTTTCGGGTCAATGAGGAAGTCGTGGGGTAAGCATTACGATTACTTTGAAATATAAAATATGGAATATGAAATTGATAATGAAATAAATTATACTACCCTGCATATTAGATCAATTCTATTTTGAAAATAAATGATCAAAAAAGAAACAAAAAGGACACCGACGCAAATCCCCCTAGGGGGGATGGGGAATGGGCTCGAAAGAGCCTATTCAAAAATTATTTTTATTAACAGTGGTTACAATATTAGAGAACTGATATAATTCCTATTTATCCTTATATGGAATGAAATCAATAGCTTACAAAGTGCGAAAATTAAAGGTTTTAGTCAAATGGGAGACCCCTGGGGGGATTTGAACGCTCTTGAGGCCACTTTCGAAAATCATATTCATTTATTTTCTGTCAAACCTGATAAAAATAATCAAGAATATCAGACTGAAACATGCCCAAAATCACTCTAAAAGTACCTTTGGGTCAGCTCACTTTTAACCAAAAAAGGGCAAGCTGAAAACTAGTTAAAAGGGGAAAACCAGAACCAAGGAAAGCAGGCTTTCCTTGGGATCTTGGATTTCCTTTTGGAAAGACAATAAGATGTGCAATTTTATTTTATAATATGAAATTTTAACGTACAGCAAATGGAACTACCTTAACAGCAAGCTACGAATTTTCATTAAAATTGCATGCAAAAAAGGACGATTTCCCTAAAGCTAGATCTAGAAAGCTTATGAAACCTTTTAAGAGAAAGATCTAGAATATGGGATTTGATAGGATAGATCTATGTTGAAATTACTTTTAATATGATATATCTAAACAAAATCAAATCTATGAACAAAGTAACCAGGTAAAAGAGTTGATTTTGAGGGAGGAAGCGGAGGAGAGAAATGTTGGTTTCCTTGAAGATCCACAGTGGAGCTTTCAGGTGGAATGTCGAGGGACTATTCCTTTGGAAGTTTTTTAAGTGAGTGAAGAAGCAAACTAGATCAGCATCCTCTCCAATGTAGGAACCTGCAGCTCAGCTGAAATAAAAAAACTTGCCGAAAAACTTGTGAGATCCGATTAGTATATACACAGAGATTCAAAATAACATGCATATAAGCTTATAGGACATGCTGAATATAGATCTCTAAACATGCATCAAAGGAAAGAGATGGCCAATAAAATTATTAAAAAGCACCTTTCCTATCAAGATTATAATAAGCTTATTATCAATCTTAACAACGGATCTATAAGCAATTAGCAAATCATGAACACAGATACATGTTACCTCAGTAAAATAATGGCAATGATCATCCACACATACAATGGCACAACATCGTCTTGCCTCCAAATCTTCTCTTTATTTCAAATGAACAATAAAAATAGTACAATAGCAGCAGCACCTCAATCCCAGTTCTAACTAGCTTGGAAGAAGCTGCTGTGCTTGGATATATGCAAAAACCAGGAGATCCAGCCCAGGGGGGGCGAAAATCCAAAGAAGATAAAACAAATATGCTGATAGAGAGTCCATCATTGCCTGATCTGTGTCTAACTGAGCTAGATCTGAGTCTCACTGAGTGTAATTGTCAATCAGAGAGCTGATCTGACTGACACCTCAACCTGTTGACTGAAGCATCCACCATAACTCATCGAGATGAGCCAAAACGTGTTGAGGAGAGAGGGAGGGATAAATTCCCCATAAAGGATGTTGAAGATCAACTTTGGATCTGATGATCACCTCCTTCAGTCAAGGATTTGTCAAATCCAGTGAATCTGCTTTAGATCTGACTGATTTCAATCAAATTGGCTGAGAATCCACTAATCTATGATTTTGGATTTTCTCCATTATTCATCAATTTATTAATTAAAATAATCAATACTTTATTTTTGGGGCTTTCTGACCTGAGTGATGGAAAATCACTCAAAACTAGGAAATAGTGGGTCCATGGGTTTACATGGTGCTCTTAGCTTGAAAATGAGCACCTACATGACTGAATCTAATTATTTGGCCCACTTTTATTACAAAATCAAATTTTCCAATTAAACTATTAAAAAATAGCCTAAGTTTTGGAAAAATTAAATTTTTAATAAAAAACACTGAAAAAACTAAAAAATTGAAAAATTGAAAAAAACCTAGGGGGACTTAGACATGTTCTTATGACTCGACCATGATGTCTATCATGCTTATACATTGACACATAGACTCTAATAACCTCAATAGGCCTAAATGCCAATCCGACCACCCCAACTTTTGAGGTATGGAGTGAAAAACTCAGAAATTAACAGTCGTTTATTCAACAACCAATAATCACCAAGGGAAAAAACACCCTGGGCTGATCGGATCGACAAATGAAGTCTAAGAGACCAAGTCTTTTATATACACTATCATGCTAGAACATTTATTACAATTCCCCCATGGGGTATGAACATGTGATATAGTACAACAAGCACTTCCCAGAAATACTTCCAAAGGTCTTCTGAAGTTCGAACAAGTTAACCCTGTCCGGTTCACCAGGATCACTTGATAAAAAACAAATAAGTACAACTTAGGTGGTAACAGAGGGATGTAATATCCAAAATTTTGACCTTAACCACAATGGGCATGAGTCCCATTTCACATGAGTTGCTTTGATGTTTATAATTTATATTGGACATAAGACCCCACTACACATGAGTGTGATGATTTGTTAGATATATTGCGAGTAAGCCAATCCATATGTTTTATTTAGCATGTATGTGATTGTATATGTTGGGAATGGACCCTAGTGGACAATATTATTGTCTTAGGATGATATACTAATTATATTATGTGATTTACATTAAAATGCATATACTGAGATGATAATTGTTATAGAATGTGCATAATACTCAATGTACGATTGAGTTCTATAATGTGTTAGGTGTGGACCCTGAAGCACATGAGTGATGATATTTTTTGTTGAGCGCAAGCTCTAGAGAACATATGTAATTTGATTTTTGTGTTGAGAGCCAGGTCTAGAACAAATGAGTTATGAGATGTTTGTGTTGAGCATAAGCTCTGAAGCACATGAAATATAAGAATTGAAAGTGTTGGGCATACGGCCTAGAGAATTCCAAATCGATGTTGAGCATAAGCTCTGGAACATCGGATCTTTGGCCATTGTATCCCTAGGTGTATTATACAAGTACATCCTATCATTAGTGTTGAGCAAGAGGCTCCTAACTTAGTTAACAAACCTACCTGAAGGACTTGATAAAATAAATGATTATAAGTTAATGAAAGAACCATGTAAATGGGATCGTGCTATATGATGCCTAAATAGATATTAAATATATGAAAAAAATTAATAACTATAATGATTAATAAAGAAAATATATGTTATTATTTGCTAAAAATGATTAAATAAATATTTAATCCTAAAAGAGTCAAATTAGGAACTACTAATAGAGTTCCAAAGTTAAGAATAATAAATTATTAACTTCACATAAATCAATTAAATACTATTTTCAAGAAGATAATGGATTCTTGATCTAACTAAAGTTTAATTTCTAGTTTTCCAAAATATTGTCTATAAACACCCAAGCCGAGGAAAGGATTAGGGATCCAATTTGATCTTATCACTATTCCTAATAATTTTGGAGAGCATTTCCAAAGCAAAATAAAACTTATACATAATCTTATATTCCAGATAAGAGAAGCCTCACCTTTAGGAGCTCTAGACTACTTGCATGTTGGAACCAACTCAAGGGGATATGAACTAAAACCAGGAACTGTTTTGGGTCATGGTTGGGAGGAACGCGGTATTTCTCAAGTTATCTAGTTAGCATATATGAGGTCATAACTAGCTAAATTTTTATTAATTTTGTGAGTTTAAGTGTGCAGGGTTCTTAGCCATTAATAAAATGAAAGTTGCAGGTATGAGGTTTTTACCTTCTATAGTTTTTACAGATTTTTTTCTAAATAGTATTTATGATCTTGGTGGAAAATATGCATATTGAATACATGTGTAATGTCCCTAAAATTCATAATAATAATAAAATTTTAGTCTAATAAAATACTAAATTCAAGGACATTGTTAAAACTTCCGCGGAATAAAACTTGGTTGTATATTGAACCTAAGTGGCGTAAGTTCCTTTCCCTCTATGTGTTTTCATGTCCGGTGATGATGTTTTACATGATGTTGTTATATTAATCTGACATGTTTGTACGTTTACTTTTCCTGTCTATTAGTCATGGACATTTTTTGACACTTATGTTATGTTACATTTTTACTTTTACTTTACACGTCTTTAAATTCATTTATGGTTTTTAATTATAAAGAGGTTGACTTACCTCTATATGTCAACTCGTGGAGTGGTGGGGTTCTATCCCTTAGGGTTCCACTTGGAAAGGTAAGGATTCCTATTGCTACGGGGTTTACTTAGTTCATCATGAACTAATGCAGGATCCTATTTTATTGTGCAGGTTATTTCTCTGGTAAACTCAGCCTTGTGTTTGTGGCAATAAAAATTCCCTACATCTACAATAGGCTATATCTACACTACACTATTCTTTTGCATACTTGTGTGAAGGGAGGAATAAATTCCTAAGCCTAAAATATACCTAAATCCTATGGTAAAAGGGTTATGAGATTATATGAGTGCATTTTTATAACTATTTCTATAAATTATATTTCAAGGTTTTCAAACCTTAGATGCATTATAATATATGGTTTAACTTTATGGTATTGAGGGTTTGTGGATATGGAATAAACATATGCCATAAAAAATTATGTTTTAACTATACAATAGTATGATGATGGAGATTTTAAGACTTAGGCAATGGTGTTTGGTAAAGAAATGGTGCATACGACGTGAACCAAAATTATAGCAGTGTGGGTTTTGATTTATGTGGTAGTGGTGGACAGGGCGGTGAATTTATTGAACCTTGGGAAGCACGAGAATAATTCCTCAATCATTATGTAGGGTTTGTTATCATTCATTTGGTTTTTTATTTATGTTGGAGGTGGTGGTCTCGCTTTGGGTGAGAGCTGTGAAACTAGAAGACTCCCATGCTCTTCAACATGTATGCTTTGGTCCTAGTTTATACCTTTGTAATGTTTATTTTGTTATGGTTTGAATAATGCATAGTTATGATACAATTCAATGTTTTGATGTGGAGGTGACATAGTGTGGTTCTCTGCATGGCTTGAGGGTGGTTCCATAGGTTGGTTGCGCAACCAATCTACAAGTAATCCCTGAATTTGGAAATGGACTTACACTCGTTGTGTCTTTTAGTAGAGGATTTGAGTTTGGTTGTGGGAAATGCATTGTTGATTCATTTCGTTGTTTGGGGTTTGGATAAAAATATTGGAAATCATATCAGCAACTGTGTAGCCTTTCATGGCTCTGCCATATGTAATTTTTGGATATGTATAGACTATGAATATCTTGGGTCGACTATGTGTATAAAATTATCGTTTTTCAACAAATGTATTCGGTTTTATTTAATATTAATGGGAAACTATGTTTAGGTATCAACCCTGTGGTTCTTTTTTAGATGCATTTATATTTATTTTATAGTGTCATTGCTTGTAATGGCACTCATGATGTTTCGACTGTGTAAATTATGAATAATGGTAGCAACGTGTGGTGAATAACGTGGATGTGTTAGTTTATTAAATGTGGTTGGGTTTACCTTGTGGCCGTAAGCATGAAGCTTGGTGTTGAGCCGAAAAAAGACCACATTTTATTCATCTTTCCTATACCATTTGTCACCTTATCCCTATCTTATCTTTCCATAAAACCATTAATATTCACCATTTTCATAATAAATATGGGTTTATATTACCATTTTCCAAATCATTTATTTTTTAGTATTTTGAGTGAATTTATGGTTAATTATTGAGAAAAATAACATATTTTCATTATACTTTAAAGTTAGATGAGTTTGGTGATGCTTACAGGTGTATTTGAAGACTTTAACAAGCTCAAAAGTGACCACCTAGCCTCAAATTCGAATTTCATCTTCAAGATGTGGGCTAACTTCAAAGAGAAGATTATGGAAATGTGGAGAGAATATGTCATCCAATATTTGCTGGAGGATTTGAAGGGATGAGTTGTAAATTTGTTGAGGATTTTGAGGGATAAGTTGAGAGAATAGTGGATCTGTAATTATGATTAGTTATCTTTAATTCATGTATAAATAGGAGAGATCTCTCCTCATTTTTGTTAGAGGTCTCTCTAGTGGTTTGGAAGTAGAGAATAGTTTAGAGTTAGCCATAGAATGGATTATTGATTGTTATGTAATGGAGATGATGCTTAATGCACATACTTTGATTCTCCCATGTTAATATGGATTTTAAGAAATACTGAGATGTATCATATATGAAGCATAAACTAGATCAACATAAGCACATTATTGAATTTCATCCACAACTCACAAGCATTTCATGAGAAATAACATTAAGCAAGAAATGAATTTATAAATTGAGTGATTAAACCAATCAGAAATGAAACCAGGAGATAAGATAAACATGGCTTATAGTTTGCATATATACCATAATCAATAATTCAAAATACATAAGAGTTTCATAAACTTAGCTAAGAGTTTCTTAAACTTAGCTCTGAATAGTAGCTAAAAGCCTCCCCTTGTACAAAAATTCAAACCCTCTGTCTTTCTTCAGTCTTACTTTTATCTTAGCTACCCAAAAACAGTTACATAACTGGAAAAAAAATGCTTTTTAGGTCATACGACCGAATTTCTTAACAAAATATAGTCATACATATTAAACTAACTTCTTTACAAAGACTAACTAATAACCACCATCATTTAAAGAATTTTACAAAAGAGCTATCCCTTCCAATGCTTGAGTCTTTATTCTTGTTTTCTGATGGTTAGCTTCTAGGTCTTCGACTCTTTTTGAAAT
The DNA here is from genome assembly GCA_001517045.1 of Pseudotsuga menziesii. Taxonomy (NCBI): domain Eukaryota; kingdom Viridiplantae; phylum Streptophyta; class Pinopsida; order Pinales; family Pinaceae; genus Pseudotsuga; species Pseudotsuga menziesii. Next base: position 61,625 of record LPNX011230054.1, read on the forward strand.
CTCCTAATTTTGCTATGTTATGTCTTGAATAGTTTGCTTCAATTCTATACACATACTTTGTGTATGTCTTTTCCTCTTCAACGCTTCCTTAGAGACTGCAATTAACTATTGATAATGGATATTGACCTCCTCTAAATCCTTTCTTAATCTTCTGTTAGCAGCTACTAACCCCTCATATGTTTCATGCAGGTATTCTATCTGATACTTATATTGTTTAATACTTCTCTGTAAATTTTCATTCTCTAAATCAATACACTTTCCTTCTAACACTGGATGCATTCCTTCTGGAATCCAAGGAATCTTCAATTTCTTAAAGATATCTTCATGCTCCTCTTGCTGCTCTGTCATAGCTACAGGAGCCCCTGGAGACTCATTAACTTCAAAACTACATTAGGATGATGGTTCTACAATCTTTTCTTTCTCTGCACAAAAACTTGTAATGACTGAATGTTGCTTCATTGAATCATCTTGATGATGGTCTAAAAATATTTTCCTTTCAACCTCCTTTAACATTTCTGATATTTTAGTTTCAGTTAAGGCTAACTTATCCTTTGAAATAACATGTTTCTTACCCTTCATGTCTTTTACATATAAACCTTCATTCTCTTGTAACTCTTCCTGGGATGAAGAATCTTCTATCCCTATGGTTTTCTTCTGAGCTAACTTAAGGTTTAGCAATTTTCTCATATTCAATCTCAATTTATTCTTGGGTCTGGTCTTAGGTCTCCATCCTACCCCAATCTCTTCCAGCAAGCTCAAAGTTTTTCCTTCGTGTTTTATAGATGCTAGATGAACTACTTTTCTTTTTATTCCTTGTGACATCAACCTTTTTTCAGACTGTTCCTGTAAATCTTGTCGAGTGTCAACCCTAGCTTCATCAATCAATGGACTTTTCTTATCTTCTGACTGTACTCCTGTAGGGACTTGTTCCTGTTCTATCAAACTTTCATCTACTCCCTGATTTACTTCTTCATGAAGGCTATGTTCTACATGCTCTAAATCCTGCATTTGACCCTTTGATATTTCATCTTCCTCGACCTTATTCTATTGTTCATTTTCAGCATTTTCATCCCTTTGTGTCACAGAATTTCCATGCACACTATCTTCTTCTATCTTGACTATGACCTTTTTCTTCAATTTCTTGACTAAATTTTGTCTGTTGTTTAGTTGCCTTTTTTTATTGGTCTTCTTTCTTAGATTGAAACCCAGACCAGAATAGAAAATAGTCCCAAGTCTTTTCCTTCTTTTGGAGCACTGTACTTATGATTAAATTTATCAAGCCATGATGAAATATTGACTGTTGAGTATGATCTTGATGCTCTCTTTCTCTGTTGGACATATTTTGTAGACTCTTTAGGAAAAATAAAGGAAGGTTCATCTTTGCTTCATGATTTAGATGTTGTAGAAACCTGAAATGGTATTTAAACACAAATGCATATCTTCCTTCACAAGTTACAAAGCTTTGCAGAATTTTATTTGGTTCTCTCCACTCTGGTTTGAACTTCTATATATGCACTCCTTTACCCTAGTCTGCAACAACATTTGTAAGCAAGTAATTCTATGAATTAGAGGTAAAAGATACCTTCCTGAACCAATATTCACCTTCATCGGGAATGCGTGTAGCCTCTGCTATTATCTCTCTAGTCAGCTCAATCTTTAGGGTGTCAAAATTAACTATGTCATTGTCCAATCCCTGAGCAAATTTATATGAAACTTATGTGTTATGTCCATCAATATTCTCAAAATAATTCAGCCATCCCGCCTCTGAAAATAAACTTGCACAGTTATAGAAAGCTTGAACCAAAGACATATCTGAGGGTTCAACCCTATTTGTTTTCCCACTCCTCTTCATTCTGTATGATTTATCTTAATTTTGCTTCCTTTGAGTAAAGAGTTTAACACTATTCGAATGTTTGCAAATTTAACAGTCAATCATATGCTGAGAAAATTAAACCCTTGACATGAATTTTAATTCTCAAACTGATAAGTATTTCAATCCCACTGACAGAGAAAATTCGACATTGAGCAAAAATTAAGTTTATGAACTGGCATTCTTAGTTAATATCAATAACTAATCCTCTGTCAATGTGAACCCAAACTCCTGGAACATGTCAATAATTCGCTTCATACCTGTCTAAATAATGGATTCGGTTGCTATAAATCTACTTTCTTGTCTTCCTTGATGTCCAATATCCTTCTTAAGTCTATCTCTAGCTACCATGATAGTGCTAAACCGTTACCCTACATACCCTAAATAGCTGACCTTCTTCAATCTTCAACCACAAACTACCAGGTCTTCAAACGGTTTCTATGAACTTCATGCATTCAGGAAATGCATAGCTGATAGCAAATTATCCTCATCGTGCATAATCATTATCATGCCACTATTCTGTATCTTCCAACCTTCAGACAGTTGCAACTTACCCAAATGATTTTAACCTCATCTCAAAACACTTGTCATAATGATTATTATGCCTAAAAAATGTATCAATATCCTTAACAGGTGTTAATAAATCCTCTCACGTGCAGATTTTGGAAATCAGAAGCAAAATCATGACTTTTTCAAAAGGCCCGATTTTCTTGTAGTGCCTTTGTTCACATTTTCATTGCTTGTGCTACAAGAATATCTGTTTTATGATTTTTTTAACCAAAACTCCAAACAAAGTGTTAATTTTTGGTAAATAACTTTAAACAAGGCCTTATGATATTTCTTTAGAACCTTTCAGAAATATATACATCCTATAAGCCCATAAAAACCATGAAATTTACTAAGTAAAGCCAAAATTAAAAAGAAAACCTATTAAATCGACTATGAACATAAGCCTAAAATCAAAATATTTTAAAAGAAACCAAGGTCAAAACTTTAAAACAATAAGAAAAATCATATTTTCAAGACAAGAAAATGGTTCAAAAATAGAAAACAAAAACAGGCTATAACAAAACGTATGACAGTGTCATGGCTTTGGGGCCATGCCGTGTGGCACTGGCGTTTCCTGTCCTTGTAGCTATGATAGTGTATTTACTTTTTGTGATTTCGTTGCATAATAAGATATGGGGGCTGTGTATGGTGTAACCCTCCGACTATCAGTCGTCGTTGTTGGTAAACGTTGATAGGGTTGTAATATTTGGTAATTTTGTTTATTTTTATAATGAGTTAGATGTGTAAAAGGACTAGGGCCACAGATTACAACGTATATATTAAAATGGGTCTCTTGACCTCTATGTAGAGAGTTTGTGTTTTGTTTATAGCATGCGTATAGAAAATATAGTGTGTCTTTGTAAATTATTAATAGACCCTACATGATTCAATCCTGGGTCATTTACTGTGTTGAGGATTTAGTTTAAATGGATACAATTTGGGAATTAATTCCCAAGGGAGTCGATCCTATGACCTCTATGCATTTATATTCGATGTAAATGAATACTGTAATGATATTATGTTTGTTTTTAAATGTTTACTGTAGATGATATTATGTTGGTTTTTTTTTAATGATTACTGTTATGATATTATGCTCATTTTTAAATGTTTACTATAGATGATATTATGTTGGATTTTTTTTATGTAGGGACCTCTGTTTAAGGAAGGCGATTTATAATAGGATTTGCACATAATTAAGGGTTTGGTTTGTTAAATTCGCAATGGTTTAATTATGTGTTTAATTGGTTTTACTGTATTAGGAATTCATGGATGTAGTTAATAGTAATAAACCGTGAACCATTATATGGTCTCGATACTTGTTTTGTAGCTTTGATTTATGATATTATCTGGTTCATGAAAGGTTGTAATGAGTATCCTTGTTCTGAACATGCGTATATTTACATAGACCCCAAGAGGTATTTACCTTGACTTAAATACTTTGAATTTATGGGTACTCTTAAATGTGTTTATAGTGTTGCTAATTTAGAATTACATTCATGTTTTATACATGATATAATATATATATATATATATATATATATATATATAGATATATATATATAATGTAGTTATTAGGTTATATTATTATATTTAGTTAATGGTAATTTATATTTAGGATTTATTTGAAGCTTAGTTCTGAACTAGTCTTTTACTCCTAAACATAGCTTTGCTAACAATATGAAATCTGTCAGTAGAGTACATTAGTAAATGAACAACTAATTACTTATTAGAAATAATTCCTAGGTTGTAGGAAAACAAGGTTTAAGCTGTAAAAGACAATGCAAAAGTAAACTAAAAGTACAAAACCCTTGATAAATATTTAAACAGGAATTAAATTACAACAGAGGGTTTATAATAAAAATGTAAACCCTAACATAATTTTGACAGGAAAACAAACGTACATAGGGTTAGAAATATAATATAAACTATTGCATAATATAACCAGCATTTAATCTAGATAATGAAATAGGAAGTTAAGAACATCATACCTGAAAGTGAAGCTCTTTTAATTGTTGAATCCTGCACACTTAATTACCCAACATTAACAATTCACAAGAATATTTGACCTCTGTATAGATGACATAATCACTTGGGAACTATCATGTTCCACCCAACCATGACCCGGAACCGTTCCTGGTTTCAATCCAGACCCCCCTGAACTAGTTCCAACATGCAAGTAGCTTAGAGCACCTAAGGTAAGGCTGCACTAACTGGTATATTAGGTTTGGATCAATTATCCTTTTTTGTCTTAGGAAAATTTTATCCAAGAACTCTCTTGAGAATAATCAGGGAGAATAATTACTCCAAAGAGATGGAAGAGATTTCCTTGCCTCTCGTTGGCTTGGGACTTTATAGACATAATTTTTCAGTCAAAGGGGTAGTTAAATCAAGAATCATTTGATTTCTTGATTTAAGCCTTTTTATTTAATTTAGGTACTTTTAATATTCTAACTTAGGAACTTTTAACTAGTTCCTAATTTCACTTTTGTAGGTATTATAATATTTAATTTTCTCTTAGTATTAATAATAGTAGATGGAACTTTTCCTTCTTTCTTACATTATTAATATTATTACTATGTGTAC
>LPNX011230054.1:67689-98470 GCA_001517045.1 Pseudotsuga menziesii
ATAATCAATGGGGCTCATGCCCATAAGTGTTAGGTCCAAAATTGGGTATATTGCAAATAGTCTCACTATCGTAGGTAGTGTTCGTCTCTTAGGACAATTTCAGACTTACTTATTTAAGGGGGTTACAACTTAGCTAGTTTTTCTAAGGAACTCTAACATACTGAACAATAATACATTATTTCCGCAAGTTCCTATATTCATTTAAATATTAAAAGTAAAATATAGAGACTTCACTAAGGTGGAAATGATTTAAATCCAGCACAAGTATTAACTACCCTACAGGGGATTCCTTACATCTCAATAATAACAATAAATTTATAAAGCATTCAAGTATATTCTTTTTCATAAAACAATATTACACTAATAGAAATCATATGCCCAAATGAGAACCCTAGTCATTCGATATAGAGCATGAGATAACTGTACCATAAGCAACATTTTCATCTAGAAACCCAAGAAATGGTACTTATAATTTACTTACCATTAGAAACACACATTTACACATATACAGATATACCCTGAGATCAACAGTCTACAAGGATTTTAAACATTTGAAGGAACCTGGTTTGTACAATGAGCCGAATGAAGAAGAAAAAGCCACTTTTCACCCAACCGTATATTAGGACCAGTTTGATTTCTATCCTCAATCACCCTCAAGCTAAATTATGCATGCCAATATTGGTGACAGCCAACCTCAAGTTCAGTCTCCTAGTGAAAAAATTGCTTTCCCAACATAGAGTTCTCACACAACAATTATTTATTTCATCTTTCCTAAAATAGAGTGATTACACAACAAGTATTTCTTTCAGCTTTCCTAATACAAAGTGCTCACACGACAAGTATTTTTTTCCTAGCATACTTAGCATAATATTTCCTCCTCCTGTATGCTTCCTTAAATAGTCTCAATTTTTTCCTAGGTCTTTTGCATCTTACGGCCCATTCGCCAAGGAATTTTATCTAGCCACTACATCCCCTAATTTTGAGGGCATTTCTAGTGCCATAATCATATATTGACACCTAGTGTAACCTCCCTAAGGATTCTCTCCTGTCTCACCCCTACTCTTGCAAGCATAGTCTCCTCATTTAACGTGGTTGTCCCATAATTCATGATTTTTCATTAAAAGCATATTACTTCTTTTTTGTTAAATTTTTCCTCCAAGGACCTATTGGAGGATTCCATATCCATCCAATATCACTCAAAATAAAAAAATAATTCAAAAAAATTACGAATAATGTTTATCTTCTATGGGATGCTACATCCTCATCCCCTTACTGCAACACTGTCCATGGTGTTCCCTTTCTTCTTCCCTAGATTCTGGAATTAATTATGGGTACTTCATTCGCAAAAATTCATCTAATTCCGAAGTTTCCTCCTCCCTGATAAAGTGCTTCCATTGCACCTTAACCCGAGCAATGACCCGATTTCGAAGTATTGTTTCTTTCCTGTCTAGAATGCTTAAAGGTTCTACTTGAAATTCGCCTTCTGGTTCCACCTACACCACATTCCACTCAATTATGTGTGGAATCATGTATATATTTCTTCAATAATGAAATATGAAAAACATTATGAATTCTCAATTGTGATGGAAGAGCAAGTTTGTATGCCACTAGTCCAATCCTTTCCAAGATTTCAAAGGGCCCACAAAACTATGGTGCTAATTTGGTACAGCTTTTTGGGCTTAACTCAAAAGTAAATGTGGTCTTCAATAGTAAGCTCTGTATGTTGTCTTTTTAAGTCAACATAACACTTTTGGCGATCATGTGCCACTTTCAAGTTGTTTTGTACCTTTCAAACTTTTTGTTCCATGTCTTGTAACATTTTTGGACCTACTCTGAGATGATCCACGGGGTTATCCGAGATAACAAGGGTAGTACACTTTTTCCCATATAGGATTTCAAACAAGCTCATTTTTTCTAAGTCCTGATATCCATTATTCTATGCAAACTCTACTAGGTGAAAATATTCCTCCCACTTAGTGGGTTTTTCCATAAAATACATTCTTAGCATGTCTCCTATGACTTGATTTGTTCGTTCTATTTGTCCATCTATTTTGGGGTGATAAATAGTGCTGAAGTTTATCTTGGTTTATCACCCCTGCAAATATTGACTTCCAAAAGTTTGATATAAACTTAACATCCCGGTCAGAAATTACCATTTTGGTATTTCCTCATGTTGGAATACTTATTTAAGGAATACTTCTACAATATGGAAAACTTTATAAGTTGACTTCATAGGAATGAAATGAGCAGAGTTGCTTAACTTATCTACTACAACCATAATTGAATCATGTTGAATTTGTGTTAAAGGAAAACCTGTGATGAAATCCAAGGATATTACCTACCATTTCCTTTCAGGAATTGGCAAAGGTTGTAACAAACATGTTGGATGTTGTTCTTCATCCTTCAGTTGTTAACATTATAAACATTTAGATAGATAATCAATTAAATCCACCTTTAATATCATCCAAAAGAATTCATTTATGAGGTATTTTGTCATCTTTTAGTAACCAAGGTGTCCTACATAAGGATGTTCCTGCATCTCATTTAGAATAACCAAATTTAAATATGTATTAGGCATGTATATTGTCTCCTTAAACCAAATTAACCCTTTTTGGTCTACTCTGAATTTTGTCCCATTCAAATTTACCTTATCTTTTTGTAACTTGTTCAGTAAGTCTACATACCCCGCATCTTGTATATTGTTTTTTTTTATTCGTCTCAACATATCACTTTCTAGTTGGATCATAGTTATTTAATACTTCGTGAGTTCTTCGACTAAGTGCATCAGCCACCTTATTTTCCTTACCTTTCATATTATTTGCTTCAAAGTCCAATTAACTTAAGAAGGCCATCCATCTTGCTTTCCTAGCATTAATTCCAACTAGAGTAAACATATTCTTTACGCAGGTGTTATCTGTCAATAAAAGAAACTTCTTCCCTAATAGGTAACTTGACACCACATTTTCAAGTAATGCACTACCACTTCTTATTGTAGATCATGTACTACATTATAATGTTCATTTTATTTCGATTGACGAGATTTGTAACATACACCATGTCCTTCTTGATATAATACACCCCCGAATCCCTCCTCACTAGAATCTATACAGGCTGTGTAGTTTTTATAGGGGTCAACCACCTTTAATATTAGACCCATGGTTAATAATATTTTTAGATTTTCAAAACTATCCTGACACTTCGAGGACCATGCAAATTTTAGTCCTTTCTTTTGTAAGTAATGGGATACGCTTTCTTTGAGAATCCTCAGATGAACTGATGATAGTAATCAATGAGTCCAATGAAGGATCGAATGTCAGTGATGTCCTTAGGCACTAGCCATTATGAAATAACCTTTATATTTTATGGATATACCACAATCCTATTTTCTGAGATGACATGACCTATGTATTGAATTTATTTCTCAAATAATTTACACTTATTAAATTTAGGATACAGTTGATGGTCTCTTAAGGTCTATAGTACAATTCATAAGTGATGTTGATGTTCTTCTTCCATCTTGGAGTAGATCAAGATATCATCGTTGAAAATTAACATGAACTGATCCAGACACCTGTTAAAGATAATATTCATTAGACACATGAATGTAATAGGCGCATTGGTTAATATGAAAGGAATTACTATGAATTCATAGTGCCTATGGGTCCTGAAATCTATTTTATTAACATATTCTTCCTTAATCATGATCTAGTGATCACTAGACCGCAAATATAACTTGGATAATATTTTATCTCCCCCTACTTGATCGAACAAATCGTTAATATGGGGTAGAGGATACTTTTTCTTAATGGTTACTTTATTTAGTTTTCTGTAATCTATGCTAAGTCGTAAGGTCCCACCCTTTTTCTTGAAAAATAAAATAGTTGCTCCCTAGGGAGAGACACTCGGTCTGATGTAACACTTATCTAGCAGTTCTTGTAACTGTATTTTTAATTTGGTTAACTCAGGAATTATCATTCGATAAGGTATTTTCTATATCAGTGCATCCCTAGGTACAATATCAATGGATAAATATATTTCTCATTGATGGGGTAGTTGTTGTATCTCTTCTATAAACACATCCATAAATTCACTTAAAACTGGGTGATCCCTTACATGTGTTGTATTTTCATTAAGGAGTCAATCGATGACCCACACAACATAAATCTTACAACCCTTCCTCATACACTTCTTTAATTGCATGGCAGGTATATGTCTTAGCGAGACAATTTTACTAGTACACTTTACCTTCATAACAGTTTCATCCTTAGTGACATACGTAAAGGTCTTATAAAAAAAAATTAGTATTACTTGATACCTTTTAACCAGTCAATGCCAATAATCATATCATATGACCCTAGATGCAAAATATCCAAATTTATGCTATTCACATGATCTTGAAACTTAACTTCACAATTAGCAATGAAATTAGTTACCTTCCTTTTTTCTCGAGTGGCTAGTTGGAATGACCAACTTTTTGCATGACTTACCTTGGCGAGTTGGTAGTTATCCATCATTTTAGGAGTGATGTAACTTAAAGTATCCCATGGATCAATTAATATAGAAAACCTTTTGTTAGAACTAGTACCTTTAATCTCTACAATTGTAGATTGATTATCTTCCTGTGGATCCTCAAGGGTTGCATTAATCCGGTGGAATATTTTCCCAAATTCCCCAACAGTAGCGACTTCTTGAAAGTTGTGAAAAATCCTATTTGTTTCATTAAAGAGTGGGAAGTTTCTTTGTAAATGGGGCTCTCCACATTCCCAGCACTTCAAGGTTTCTTTAGGGGTTCCAATAGTCCCTTTTGATCCAAGGCTCACAAGTTTGTTTCCCTTGTGCTGATACTCCTCATTTCTGTTGTAGGAATTTCCTTGTGGATTCCTTGGCATATTTTTGAAGGGTGTTGGTTGGAATCCATTTCATTGTCGGTTGAAATTTTCTTGTTTCTTATCCTTCCATAATTTTGAGAGGTCATTCCTTTTCTTATATTGTTCAAAACATAATGTGTCCTTCCTTAGCACTTCATCTAAGGTCTTTGGGTTATCAAACTTGATCTAGTCTTTGTAAGACTATGGAAAAAAGATTAATAATTGTTGAACCTTCACTTTTTCTTCCTTAATGTAAGCCACAAACCGTAGCGAATCTAGGAATTTATTGATGAGGTTTTTCATAGTCATTTGGCCGAGTTTCAATTCATAAAATTCCTTTTCCTTTATCTCATAATATATTTCTAACAAATACTTCTTCTTGGAGAATTTCTTAAAATTTGACCATTCGAGGTTCTTCTCCTTTATTCCATGGGAGAAATTTAGATCCTACCACCCAACACTAGCCTTTCCATTCATGTTGTATACTTCCATCCTTACCTTCATGTTGTTGGATTAATTGTAAATCTAGAAGTAATTTTTAATGTCCAGCAACCAATATTATGCCTCTTCTCCAGTCTTTCATTCTCCGTCGAAGTTGGTTTTAGTGATATTTTTAAATTCCCCTTCTACGTGGTCGACTTTTCTTTTCTCAGCAAGTTTGACCTAGTTTTCTGACCATTGTGTCTCATTAGAGGAGCTACCATTCCCTTCGGAATCCCCTTCATTTACCTGGTTTTTATTTGTATCCATTTGTTGCTCGTTCCCATTATTTTTCTCATGCAGTATTTGTAGCAAAAACTCGTTGATTTCTTGATGTTTTTCTTGCGCATTTTTCAGCTCCACATTTTCTACTTTAAAACATTGTATTTCTATGATCAAATTCCTCATTGTTTCAATAACTTGACTGGATTGAGAATGTTCTTGTTTTGGTCACATTCTGTGTGGTGTTGGTACACTTTCTTTAGGTGGATCTTCATTTTCATTTCATGAATCCATGGTTGTACCTTGGAACTGAACAATTTTCCATGTATACAAAACATTCCAAACAATTTTTTTTACGGTTAGAATAATGTTTCTATATTTCGGTGGAACTAGATATTCCCAAAAGGCGACACGGTTGAACCTATAGCTCTGATACCATATGGCACATACCCATATATCCACCAAGAAATGCCATAAACAAAAAATTTCAACATCACCTAAAATATAAACCATAAGTCATAAACCCTTTATTCATTCTCTATCATATGTTCAACATAACAAAAATACAAGGGACTTTTTGAAAATAGCCTTCAAAATTTATTCTATCTTTTTTAACTGGTTTGATTCAAAAATATTAAGCTTAAAAAGAGGTCTTTTGCAACAGGTCCTCCGCAATGGACTTTTATTTCTGCGACCTTGTAATGTCCCCAGAAATCATCATCGTAATTTGTGAAAAATTGGAAGGATTTTTTCTTTCTTTTGAGTTTTTAATTACCTTTGTTTGCATGACATGCTAATTTAAAACATTTAATCTTGTCTAAAAAAAAATAAACATACATATATATATCTTGCATAGGTGGTTATAAGTTCATCCACCACCCTATGATTTAAGGGCTTACCTACACTACCTTGCTTCATTCCTGCATAGACAAAAAGCATAAACATAACAATGATTCATACTTATTTAGTTGTTCATTCACCAAGGATAATTTAGCTACAAATTCTTTCCAAGAGAAAACAATTCATACCTTCTTTACATGCATTCAAACTATTTATACTGTCAAAACGTTCCACTATCATATTCAGTCTTGCTATGAATTTGCAGCGTTTATTGATTAATTATGACCATATATATATATATCCATAATAAAATGATTTATGCATTTTGACCTAGTATTTCTATTACTCACCTTTCTAAGGTATGAAGTAAAAGGAGTACACTCAGTAATCAGATTTCTGTAGATTCCAAGTTTACATGGCATAGTCTTTCACTGTAATCCCATCAACTTAAGGGAATATCCAACTTTTATTTCTTAATTAGATGGAGCATGAGGGGTGCACCTTCATTCGTTTTGATGTCATACATTCAACATATCAAATCCAATAGTACACTAATCATGTTGATACAATATATTAAAAATATATTATTGTTTAAACATTCACTTCACTGTTATAGTGTTTTAACAACTTAGTGTGCGGAATAAACATTATGATTGCTTTCCTTGATCATTCTCCATGCAGTATTAACTCAATTAATGACAGCACTTTAAATCACACAATGCGATACAGAGAAATGAAAACATGGAACACAGAAAAAGAAAGACAACAATGTACGTGGTTCGCCCAATCCTTGGGCTACGTCCACCAACAGGGGGGTCACATCCTGTGACATTTATTTCTTTAAAAAGGTTACAATACGCAACATTACTTTTTGCCATACTTTTTATAATATTCTCATAACTCTGTCACCGAGAGCATCTCTAAACTATTTACTGGTGCATCTAGAAATTCTTGGCTAATATACTTTCTTGAACCCATGTGGGTCATTCAACAATTCTTTATGAACATTCTTAATGAAATACTATTTGTACCAATTTATTAAATCAGACTAAAACCAATATTCCTCCCTTGTTTACTTCTTTCATGATCACGCAATCACTAACCTACCGAGGGCTAGGTGGGGGGGAATGGCTTTACTTGTTAACACAATCAAACAACATCAGCGTGTTCTTAAATAGCTTTTAAACACTCAAAACCCCTTAGATATGAGTTAAAACCCTATATGTGCTATGTAATGATGTTAATTAATTATAAACCGTCCTTGCGCCAATAAAGAAGTGTTTTCACCCAAGCTTACAATCTTTAATAACTAAGATTTTTTTAACTAACGTGCAGATTTAAATTATATCGACTTATCCATCAACGCTATAACTTCATTCATGATTTTACTACTATGAAATTTGGCGTTAAATATGAGACCAGTTCCTACTCAAAAGTTTCATCTTAACCAATTTCAAACCGAGAGTTTGTGAGTCGGCTATAAAAATATTAAGCAACAGTCGTTTAGTCGAAAAGATTAGGTAACCTGAAGAATTCCCTTGATCTCCTCACTCGGTTTGATTACTAACAACAATATTATAAAGCATTGACATTTTTAGGTTTCCACAAGTAATTGCAGTATTATAAATATTTTCAAATTTATTTCCATATTTACTTCAAACGTTCTCATTGAATATGGAGACGAAACAAGGTTAACGCTAGACACTAGCCTAAGGTTTTGGTAGGTAGCATATTATACTTATTTCTCTATATTGTATTATACATCATTACAATTGGCATGGCTATAGTTACTTAAACATTCTGATTGAATAAGAAAATGAAACCAGGATTAACACTGGACATCAGCCTGAGGTTTAGGTAGGTAGCATATTTTACTTATTCTCTTTACCGTATTACACATCATTACAATAGGTCGTAGCTACAATTACTTAAACCTTCTGATTGAACAATAAAATGAAACCAGAATTAACGCTGGACACTGGCGTGAGGTTTATGTAGCTAACATATTTTACTTTCTGGGAGAAGGTAATTAGTTTTGTTAGGATCTTAATTGGTTCCTCAATTCCTTCATTCTTGAAAAATAGATAGATTAACCATTTGGGTTAACTTCTCTGTTCATTACTGCTACAAAACATCTCACACAGGAATCTCGATATTTCTACTTTCTGACTAGTTTAACTTTGCCCAAAATGATGGGTTCCAAACCAAAAGGACATGGAATCAACCATATAGTTTGGATTCAACTTATTCTAGGGAGAGAATACACCCACAGACTAGGAGAATCAAGAGTTGAGATGCAATCGCAGAACATAGATAGGCACACCCGATCTCAATAGTTAAGGGTCTTACCTTAATAGGATGCGAACCAAGGGATCATTGTACCAAGCTGTGAAGGGAGTAAGCAGGTTTAGCCCTGCATTAATTATCACCAACTCCCACGCGGGTAACAAAAAGGTCCATCGAAGTGCCTATTCTCTAGATTTCTTTTCCAGGCAGTTGCCCCTTGGGAACTAGAGCTCAATTATCCTTTAGAAATCGTAGAGGACACTACCTTCTTAAACCCCATATAGAGATCGACTTCTTCTAGGAAGATAAATAAATAAAAAATAGCAGAACTCTTTTTCCCTGTCCTCTCCCTTCGATATGAATCATAACCCAAATATCTACCCTCTAGAAAACTCAGAGATAAAATAATGCTGAGATCTGCAAATCGTAGTCCCCCCCCCTCCAGGATGAACTTAGTGACTTATTTTATAACCCAAGGAGAACCATTTTCCCCTAAGCTGCTCCCAAATCTCACAAGTAAAGGAAACAAAAAAAATAGTCACTGACTCAGCTGAGGCATGACACCCTCAATCTCGCCATCAATTATGGCGTCAAAAAACTACCTCAGGGGCGCGCATAAATAACGTAGCAAAAACCACTGACTTAGTTGAGGCACGACTCCCTCAGTCTCGCCATCAATTATGCCACCAGAAAACTTCCTCAAGGGCACGCATATATATAGAATAATGTGTGTTCTTTAGGTATACTTTGTTTATAGTATTTTCCTTAAGGAATATTATTAAGCCATTTTCCTTTATTAGGCCCACCAAATATATATATACATCTTAACTTCGTATAAGATATATGTCAAGCATATAATTAATCTCATTAAATGGTATGTACCAATTCATTAAGTGGAATAATGATATATTCCTATGTTAAGGTGACCATAATATATAGACCCTCAACAATCAACTCCTTAGGTTGGTTTCCTCACTTGAAATTTTTTAAAGCTTTTAACCCTTTTACGCCTTTTCGTTGGAGTTATATAATTGTGATCCCATCTATTGTGGCTTAACCACAATTTAGTTTTAAGTAACTAGGATACGGCATCCTAGTTGGGATTGTCTCGATGTAGTAGGAATCCCTAATGGGGCGGACCTTATTTCTAGTACTGCCATAACCCAAATGATACATGCGACTAAGGTATCAATCGTGGCTCTTTTAACTATTCATTTTTAGCCCTTGTGGGCTTAGTTGTTAGTCGTTAAGCTATGTCGATGTCTTATGTTTCCTAAGTATTCAACTTAAGAACTTAGATAGTGTTAATTATAGGGTTTTACTCGTGGGGCCTTAGCCTTGATCTCCTCACCAGAAAATGAGTATATTATACATTCATCATGACACATATTTAGGGTATACGAAGGGGGACATTACAATCTCCCCCGCTAAAAGTAACACCATCCTCGGTGTTCCTGTTTTTGCCAATCCCCCCTTCTCAAGAGTCATCCTTTCTTGCTTTGTCTTTTCCATCCGGATCTCCTTCAACCTTTCCAGTTTTTTCGTAAGTTGCCATTTTTCCCAAGACGTGTAGTTTCTTGTAACAAGATTAGCCCTTCCACACATCATAACTTAAAACATAAACAATGGATCTTTGTGCAACACCACAATTGCAATTAAGAAAACCATTCTTCTAGTCTTTATAATAACACATAATTATTTCCCAATAATGTACTGGATTTATAAGAATTCCACTTGGAGGCTTTTAACTGCCCCTTCACCCGAGGAAATCCTTTATTTGCATTTACACATTAAGAAATGTATTTTCTTAACACGTTCTACATTCTTTTATGTTTCCAAACTCCCTTGAGTTCCTTTTTTTTCATTCTTGTGTGGACTTACAACAATTTATGAGGTTACTCTCCCTTTTAACCCCTAGTTAAAAGTTTTCTCCTCAGGGACATCAGACAGCGTCCTATCTTCCAGATGTCTAGAATTTTGCCTAGGCCTTTTGCCACACCATATGCCTAACACCAATGTGCTCACATGGCAATCGCTTGCCTAACACCATTGTGCTCCTACAACATATATGCCTAACACAAGTGTGCTCACACAACAATCACTTGCCTAACACCACGGTGCTCCCGCAGCATCAAAAGCTTTTCCTTGTTCGTATTAGTATAAATTTAAACCTTGCTTATTGCAACGCACACTCCTTGGTGCTTCCATGACTTTACTCTTATTGTCCTGATGCATAAATCGGCTATACGGTCTGTTGGAATATATTAAACCCACTCACAACTTAGGATAAAATAATTAATCATTATTTGATTAATTATTCACCCACTAGCTTAATTAGTTGGCATCAACTTGCACCTTAAAGTCAATGCATGCCATCCATATCCTAGGAATTATTTATTTCTGATTCTGGGTTCATCTAGAATTAGTATATAGGACCTTATAGAAGATTCTGCTTTTTTCTGCTTTTTCCTGCTTTTTCCTGCTTTTCTATGGATAAGATAAAAGCTAGTCAACTAGGAAACTGGGAGCTTTTGTTTTCAACCCATCCTCCATTATTTTTTCTCCATTTTCTAGGATTAGCATGTTATTTCCATCTCCTTGACAACTCACTCATGCTTTTTCCAACTCGTGAGGTCCTTGATAGATTTAGCAAGTGCTTTATCCACCTATGGGGGTTTTCTATATTTTGGTAAGTCAGCCTTTTTGAGATTTATGAGTTGTTTCCATACAATTTGACTTCCCCATGAGGGATGTACTATTTATGTACTCTATTATTCATAATTATTCAATGGAAGGATGTACACACCAATATTCATCTCTTCATTCATGTGATTCAGTCTCTTTTCTTCTCTCTTATTTTCCTGTGTATGCTTGTGAGAACTCTTAGTAGAAAGATCTATTTCCTATGCTTCTTCTTAGAATCATTGCACATAGAATTTATCTATTATTTCTACATGGTATCAGAGCTACAAGGTTTATCAAGGTCTATAGAGTTGAGGAGCGCTTCCAGTCTCCTATCCCTCTCTGAAGAAGAGCTTGTCTAGCTTACAAGAATTTCTCCTAGTTTGTTTTGGAGGTTGCAGAGAGTATCTCTTAGAGCATATCAAAAACTTCAATATGGATTCAAAATTTCCTCTACTATCTCCTTTCAAATATGCTGATTGGAATCCAAAGATGAGTGCATACTTGAAGAGGCAATGTCTCTTTGATGTCTCCATTGGTGCATTGAGTGAACCTGAGTCTTATGAAGAGAAGATTGATTGGATAAATAATTGTGATAGAGCTTATGGAATTATGTGTTTGGGAATGTCTCCAAATATATATCATCTCATAGATTCTGCTGAATATCCATTTGAGATTTGGAAAATTTTGGACAAAGCTTTTGGTTTGCAGGAAATCGAAGATGAAGCATGGAGTGAACCTAGCATCTCCTCTTGTTCTCTCTTTCAAGATTTCTTGGCCTTTACATTCTCTGTTGAATTTGATCATGATGAAGAAGTTTCTCATACAGTTCATGTTGCTTCTTCCCTCTTTCATTCGAATGCTTCCTCCTTCAATGAAGAAGGAAATATTGAAAAGCCATCTTTTTCTGTGTCTCTTGAAGGTGATTTTTCTTCTTGTGATACTATCGATAAAAAAGAAGTAACATATGGAGCTGCTGCTGATATTGATTATGATCCTATAACCCATTCATTGTTCTCTCAATCTCTTATCTTATATTCTGAGATCTATGTGCCAAATCCTTCACACCTCTTGCATACCTCTCTCATTGATGGTGCACAACCCAGTGACTTCCAGGATGTTTGCTTAGCGACATCAATCCTTATTTGTGTCATACCACTTACCATACTTGATCTCATGTGCTTCATCATATCCTTCTTTGTTCTTGGCATCAATACTCAGAGCCTTCTTGAATATTGTGAACATCTCATTCTGCCCATCCATCATTCAAATTTTTACACCTACCAGTTTTCCCCAGTTGCTCATAAATTTCCTAGTCTAGCCCTATATCCTCATGGAGCCATTGAACCATTTTTACTTGCTGTTCCATATGTTAATATTTCTGATATATCAGAGTTTTATCAGCCTCATATCATATCTATACAGGTGCTACATCAGATTGGAAGATTGAAATGTGATTCACATCACAATTTTGCAGCTATTCAAGGAATTGAGTGTGAAATAAATTGCCTTATTTTTTGTACTCTTTGGAAAGGAGTATGCACAGATCTCTTTTCCATTTCAGATTATTTTTTCATATCAGAGTTTGACAGCAGAAAGAAGCATTCAGATAATGTTCCTACTTCATCAGTTGATGAGATACATGGAGTCTCTCCTCTTCCTTCTTGCAGGTTCTACACTCCAGCGCATGATCATGGAGTTCATGATTTCTTCAGCAAGTCCTTCATCTAGAAGCAGTTCAGTCAGCTCATTAAAGTGAAGATGAAGATATGTTGAAGACATATTTCAAATTTTGTGCCTTGTCCTATCTTGAGGGAGGATTTTCCCCATGTGGTTTTGCCTCTTTCCTCACTTTTCTGAACATAATAATTGTAAAAGGGTGACCATAGCCTTGTTGCTGGGCCCTATATGCATCCATATGCATCCATATTTTTTTTCCATACCATCATAAAGTCAGACTTATAGGGGCATGTTGGAATATATTAAACCCACTCACAACTTAGGATAAAATAATTAATCATTATTTGATTAATTATTCACCCACTAGCTTAATTAGTTGGCATCCACTTGCACCTTAAAGTCAATGCATGCCATCCATATCCTAGGAATTATTTATTTCTGATTCTGGGTTCATCTATAATTAGTATACAGGACCTTATAGCAGATTCTGCTTTTTCTGCTTTTTCCTGCTTTTCTATGGATAAGATAAAAGCTAGTCAACTAGGAAACTGGGAGCTTTTGTTTCCAACCCATCCTCCATTATTTTTTCTCCATTTTCTAGGATTAGCATTTTATTTCCATCTCCTTGACAACTCACTCATGCTTTTTCCAACTCGTGAGGTCCTTGATAGATTTAGCAAGTGCTTTATCCACCTATGGGGGTTTTCTATATTTTGGTAAGTCAACCTTTTTGAGCTTTATGAGTTGTTTCCATACAATTCTACTTCCCCATGAGGGATTTAATATTTATGTACTCTATTATTCATAATTATTCAATGGAAGGATACACACCAATATTCATCTCTTCATTCATGTGATTCAATCTCTTTTGTTCTCTCTTATTTTCCTGTGTATGCTTGTGAGAATTCTTAGTAGAAAGATCTATTTCCTATGCTTATTCTTAGCATCATTGCACATAGCATTGATCTATTATTTCTACACGTTCAATCAAATCATTCCTTGATAAACCATAATTTCATTAACTAATCATTAGCATTTTATAAGTTGCATCGATTTTACCACCGTTTATGAGTCATACCACCCTGTGAATCATCCAAAATAACTCCTTACTCGTTTCTGAGCAATCGAGCACAACTTGTATATGCCAGTGGATTTTATATACCATAGTGTACATGGAGCATGACCACAGTTATACTCTGGGTAAAGTTTTGCAATGTTAGTATATAAACATCATAATCCATAGTTAATCCTTGGTTTATAAAACCTCAAAATTTGACAATTTATAATAAGTAAAAACATCACCCATTCTAACCTCATGATTTAAACCAGTGAATCTTTTTACTAATCATCAATACCAGCTGGTAGAATTCCTTGCATAACCCTACACTATTAGTATATAATTTTCAAATACTAATAGCAAACGAACTTATGTACTCATATGTCTTGGGATAGTTACGAGTGAAGGAACACTTCAATCTTACGTGACAATAATGAGTGAGAAGTTTAGAGAGGTAATAATATTAAGCGATATCTAGTTCTATCTGCCTATTAGTATCTTTTTAGAGGAATGCTCTAAATATCAATAGGACTCATCCTTTTTGGGTAGGCACCCTCTTTTGTAGCCATCTATGCATACACTGGTAAACATTCTTGCATGGGAAATGTTCATTGAGGTTAGCAGTAGGCTTAAAATACCATTTTCCTCAATTCGACCCACAACAACCATCATACACAAGTAATAGGTCATAATTATCCTGGTAAATTTTTTTTTAGAGTTCGAGAATGATGATTTCCTTCATAAATTGCAGCCATGATGCTTCGCATATCTCATGTCTCCATTCCTATGCATACTTGTTATAATAATCAAAGTATGTGTGAGATGTACTTGCCCCTTGATAACAACCATCTTGATGTACCAAAAAATTAGCTATGCATGACAACCTTGTTAGTTTCGTAATTAAGGTTTTTAGAGGATACTCATCACCTTGTCTCAAATCGATCATCTTATCATTTTCTAAATTATCAACGTCATGCTTCCTTAATTCAGCAACGGTAACATTCTAGATATATTTAACGTGATCCCTTTACAGTGGTACCATCCTAGACATTCCTATTTTCACAAAAATTACCATGAACCTACAATTGATTTGTTAGCACATATAACATAACCATTAGAGAAGAAAATTCTTCCCAACAAATAAATGAAAAGATTTTCTGCCATTTTATAGTTTTGTGAAAAAAAACTATTTACCAATTATCTCTAAGCCCTTTCGATTCTAGTTATACCTCATTGAGTTTAATCCATTAAGTCGCTTATATTCTCCATACTCCTTTTTTTCTACCAAGTTACTTCAATTTCATAAACATGCAATTCAATTTGGACTATCTTTAGAAGGCATTCATTACATTTTCTTTTAAACCATTTTAATTGTTTTCTCAAGGAAACCCTAAAATTACCAAGTTCCTTTTCCGGTAAGATTGCTTAATATTCTAAGGAGCCATTAAATTCTCAAATAATTTTCAGTGACAATTAATTGCATTGTAACTATGTTAACCAATGTCCATTATATGGGATTATCGCTAGTAACTATAGTTTGTCGTATTACAATAATATGTATTACAACATCATGCATGGAGATAGAGCTATGTCTGATATGCCACTCAAATTCTGTTAAGGGACATCATCTCTAGCACTTTAACCTAAATCAATGGGGTTAAATACATTTGCTCTCTTTTTATACATTTGTTTTTAATTGGATCCATTCTCCCCAAATTCACAATGGACAAGCATAATCCTTTTGGTAAACTGTACTTGAGTTGTATTCAGGAACCATGTAAGGGTCCTATGTAAACTGTACTTGAGTTGTATTCAGGAACCATAAAAAGAGTACTTATCTCGCTTATGATGACTCATTCCTCAATTCTCCCCAAGCTGTCATCAATTAATTTATCTGGGAAGAGTTTCATGGTTAGTACAGACATGAATAAAACTAAAGGAACTCGCTCAAATTAGCATATGAGACTTCATAAAATTTGTAGGCCACAACTTGCATTTCACCCCTTCATCAAATTATTATTTACTTGATTACCTTTTCAACTCTATCCCTTCCATACTTAGATTCTCGACTGTACCTTCTGATTTACATTCTGCCCATTTATGCCCAAGTGTTGTGACTTGGGCTTTGATACCATATGTAACATCCGTGGAAATCGTCATCGTAATTTGTGAAAAATTGGAAGGCGTTTTTCTTTCTTTTGAGTTTTTAATTACCTTTGTTTGCATGACATGCTAAGTTAAAACGTTTAAGCTTGTCTAAAAAAAAGAAACATACATATATATATATCTTGCATAGGTGGTTATAAGTTCATCCACCACCCTATGATTTAAGGACTTACCTACGCTACCTTGCTTCATTCCAGCATAGACAAAAAGCATAAACATAACAATGATTCATACTTATTTAGTTGTTCATTCACCAAGGATAATTTAGCTACAAATTCTTTGCAAGAGAAAACAATTCATACCTTCTTCACAGGAATTCAAACTATTTCTACTGTCAAAACGTTCCACTATAGTATTCAGTCTTACTATGAATTTGCAGCGTTTATCGATTACTTATGACCATATATATATATCCATAGTAAAATTGTTTATGCATTTTCACCTGGTATTACTATTACTCACCTTTCTAATGTATGAAGTAAAAGGAGTACACTTAGCAATCAGATTTCTATAGATTCTAAGTTTACATGGCATAGTATTTCTCTGTAATCCCATCAACTTAAGGGACTATCCAAGTTTTATTTCTTAATTAGATGGAGCATGAGGGGTGCACCTTCATTGGTTTTAATTTCATACATTCAACATTTCAAATCCAATAGTACACTAATCATGTTGATACAATATCTTAAAAATATATTATTGTTTAAACATTCACTTCATTGCTATAGTGTTTTAACAACTTAGTGTGTGGAATAAAAATTATGATTGCTTCCCTTGATCATTCTCCATGCAGTATTAACTCAATTAATGACAGCACTTTAAATCACACAATACGATACAGAGAAATGAAAACATGGAACACAAAACAAGAAAGACAACAATGTACGCGGTTCGCCCAATCCTTGGGCTACGTCCACCAAAAGGGGGGTCACATCATGTGACATTTATTTCTTTAAAAAGGTTACAATACGCAACATTACTTGTTTCCATACATTTTATAATATTCTCATAGCTCTCTCACCGAGAGCATCTCTAAACTAATTACTAGTGCAGCTAGAAATTCTTGGCTAAGATACTTTCTTAAACCCAGGTGGGTCATTCACCAATTCTTTATGAACATTCTTAATGAAATAATGTTTGTACCCAATTCTCAAATCATACTAAAACCAATCTTCCTCCCTTGTTTACTTCTTTCATGATCACGCAATCACTAACCTACCGAGGGCTAGGTGGGGGGCAGTGGCTTTACTTGTTAACACAATCAAACAACATCAATGTGTTCTTAAATAGGTTTAACACACTCAAAACCCCTTAGATATGAGTTAAAACCCTATATGTGATATGTAATTATTTTAATTAATTATAAACCTTTCCTTGCACCAATGAGGAAGTGTTTTCACCCAAGCTTACAATCTTCAATAATTAATATTTTTTTAACTAACGTCTAGATTTAAATTATATCCACTTCTACCATAAATGCTATAACTTCATTCATGATTTTACTACTATGCAATTTGGCCGTAAATCTGAGACCAGTTCCTACTCAAAAGTTTCATCTTAACCAAGTTCAAATGGAGAGTTTGTGAGTCGACTATAAAAAGATTAAGCAACAGTCGTTTAGTTGAAAAGATCAGGTAACCTGAAGAACTCCCCTGAGCTCCTCACTCGGTTTTATTACTAACAACAATCTTATAAAGCATTGACATTTTCAGGTTTCCACAAGTAATTGCAGTATTATAAATATTTTCCAATTTATTTCCAGAGTTACTTCAAACGTTCTCATTGAATATGGAGACGAAACAAGGATAACGCTGGACACCGGCCTAAGGTTTTGGTATGTAGCATATTATACTTATTTCTCTATATTGTATTATACATCATTACAATTGGCGTGGCTATAATTACTTAAACATTCTGATTGAATAAGAAAATGAAAGCAGGATTAATAACGCTGGACACCAACCTGAGGTTTAGGTAGGTAGCATGTTTTACTTATTCTCTCTACCGTATTACACATAATTACAACAGGTCGCGGCTACGATTACTTAAACATTCTGATTGAACAAGAAAATGAAACTAGGATTAACGTTGGACACTGGCGTGAGGTTTAGGTAGCTAACATATTTTACTTTATGGGAGAAGGTAATTAGTTTTGTTAGGATCTTAACTGGTTCCTCAGTTCCTTCATTTTTGAAAAATAGATAGATTAACCATTTGGGTTAACTTCTTTGTTCGTTACCTCTACAAAACATCTCACACAGGCATCTCGATATTTCTACTTTCTGACTAGTTTAACTTTGTCCAAAATGATGGGTTCCAAACCAAAAGGACTTGGAATCAACCATATAGTGTGGATTCAGCTTATTCTAGGGAGAGAATACACACACAAACTGGGAGAATCAAGAGTTCAGATGCAATCACAGAACATAAATAGGCACACCCGATCTCAATCGTTAAGGGTCTTACCTTAACAGGATGCAAACCAAGGGATCATTGTACCAAGTTGTGGAGGGAGTAAGTAGGTTTAGCCTTGCATTAATGATCACCAACTCCCATGTGGGTGACGGATAGGTCCATCAAAGCACCTATTCTCCAGATTTATTTTCTGGGCAGTTTCTCCTTGGGAACCAGAGCTCGATTATCCTTTCAAAATTGCAAAGGGCACTACCTTCTTAAACCCCATACAGAGATCGAATTCTTCTGGGAAGAAAAAAAATAGCATAACTCTTTTTCCCCGACCTCTCCCTTAGATATGAATCATAACCCAAATATCTACCCTCTGGAAAATGCAGAGATAAAACAATGCTGAGATCTGGAAATCGTAGTCCCCCCCCCCCTCCAGGATGAACATAGTGACTTATTTTATAACGCAAGGACAACCGTTTTCCCCTAAGCTACTCCCAATTCCCACAAGTAAAGGAAACAAAAAAAACAGGCCTGACTTAGCTGAGGCATGACACCCTCGGTCTTTCCATCAATTATGGATTCAGAAAACTACCTTAGGGGCGTGCATAAATAACACAACAAAAACCGTTGACTTATCTGAGGCACGACTCCCTCAGTCTTGCCATCAATTATGCTGCCAGAAAACTTCCACAAGGGCACACATATATATAGAATAATGTGTGTTCTTTAATGTTACTTTGTTTATAGTATTTTCCTTAAGGAATATTATTAAGCCGTTTTCCTTTATTATGCCCACCAAATATATATATATACATCTTAAATTTGTATAAGATATATGTTAAGCATATAATTAATCTCATTAAATGGTATGTACCAATTCATTAAGCGGACTGATGATATATTCCTATGTTAAGGTGACCATAATATATAGACCCTCAACAATCAACTCCTTAAGTTGGTTTCCTCACTTGAAATTTTTTAATGCTTTTAACTCTTTTACGCCTTTTCGTTGGAGGTATATAATTGTGATCCCCTCTATTGTGGCTTAACCACAATTTAGTTTTAAGTAACTAGGCTACGGTATCCTAGTTGGGATTGTCTCGGCATAGTAGGAATCCCTAATGGGGTGGACCTTATTTCTAGTACTGCCATAGCCCAAATGATGCATGCAACTAAGGTATCAATCATGGCTCTTTTAACTGTTCCTTTTTAGCCCTTGTGGGATTAGTTGTTAGTCATTAAGCTATGTTGATGTCTTAAGTTTCCTAAGTATTCAACCTAAGAACTTAGATAGTATTAATTATAGGTTTTTATTGGTGGGGCCTTGGCCTTGAGCTCCTCACCAGAAAATGAGTATGTTATACATTCATCAAGACACATATTTAGGGTATACAAAGGGGGACATTACAAACCCCACTTTTGCAATGCGGATTGTGGGTTGTCGAAAGCTCCATAGACATTTATATTTTCCCTTTCACCGTTTTGCTTCCGGAAATAGGATTTCAGGTTGTGAAGCGTACAATAATGATACTAAATTTCCTCTCACAAATCCTCTTCTGTAAGGCAGATTGTGGGTAGCAGAGACAAATTAAATTCTTTACGATTTTCCCTTTTGCAATTCTTCTTCCACAGTGTGGATTGTAGATTTCAGAAAACTTAAGTTCTTTACAAAATTACCCTCCACCATTCCACTTCAGCAATCAGGATTGTGGATTGTGGAAATACTTAAGTTATTTACAAATATACCTTCCACCTTTCTGCTTCTGCAATGCAGATTGTGGATTGCGGAAACAGTTAAGTTCTTTACAAAAATACCATCCGCGTTTTTGCTTCTGCAATGTGGATTACAGATTGAGAAAACTATCAATTCCTTTATCAATATACCTTCTATCTTTCTGCTCTTTCATTACGTATTGTGGACTACATAAGGTACATAACTCTTGACAAAAATCCTTTCGTAGTTTCTTCTCCACAACACAAGTTTCAGATTACGGAAGTACTTATCTTTCTCAGGAAATATTAAGCTTCCACAAACCTTCTCGCACAAGATTTACACTTAGATTTCATATATTGTCTTGGGTAAAATATAGGGTTGTCATCCTTAGATAGTCTCACTTACTACAGCAGTGTTCGTCGCTTGGGACGAGTTCAGAATTAGGGATTTAAGGGGTTTATAGTAGTCATTTTTCTTAAGGAACTCCAACATACTCAGCAACAATACTTTATTTCAACATGTTCCATTATTCATTTAAATATTATAAAATACAAGAACTTCTCTAAGGTGGAAACGATTTAAACCCAGCACAAGTATTAAATATCCTAGAAGGGATTCCTTACATCTGGATAATAACAATGAAGTTATAAAGAATTCAAGCATACTCTTTTTCAGAAAACAATGTTACGCTAATAGAAATCATATGCCCAAATGCAAACCAGTCATTTAAGATAGAGCATGAGCTAAATTTCCTATGAGAAAAATTTTCATTAAGGAACCCAAGAATTGGTACTTATTATTTCCTTATCATTAAAAAATATACATTTACAAATATGTGGATATACCCTGGCATCAACAGTCTACAAATATTTTAACATTTGAAGGAACCTCTTTTATACGAGCAGTTGAAAGAATAAGGAACAACCACTTTACACCCAACCATAGATTAGGACCAGTTTTCTTTTTGTCATCAATCACCCCAATCTAAACTATGAATTCCAAGAATTGTGAAATCCAACGTCAATTTCAGTATCCCAGTGAGAAATCACTTTCCTAACACAGAGTTCTCACACAACAAGTATTTCTTTCATCTTTCCTAACGGACAGTGCTCACACAACAAGTATTTATTTCATCTTTCCTAACACAGAGTTCTCACACAACAACTATGTATTTCCCATCATACTAAGCAGTGCCCTTCCTCCTCCCATATGCTTCTTTAAATAGTCACACTTTTTTCCTAGGTCTTTTGTATCCTACGACCCATTCCCCAAGGAATTTTTGTCTCCTGCTACATCCCCTAATTTCCACAGCGTGTCTAGCACCATAATGGTACATTGAAACCTCGTGTAACCTCCCTAAGGTTTCTCTTCCTGGTCCCCCCCCCACTCTTACATGCATAGACTCCTCATTTAACATGGTTGTCCCAACATTCACGATTTTTCATTAAAAGCATATTTTTTTTTGTTACATCTGTCCTCCAAGGAACTATTAGCGGATTTGAGATCCAACCAATCTCGTTCAAAATAAAATAGTAATTCAAAAATATTACAAATAATATTTATTTTCAGGGGAATGTTATAGATAGAAAGAGCATCAATGACAACAAATCACGTGTTTCCATTCAGGATAGTTGCAAACATGAAAGGAAATCAAAATATAGAAGTTTCATTCAAGGAAGAAAGTAAAGGAGCAATTGTACATTATGGAAAGAAATAAAATGATGAAGCTGGAATTCAAGTAGTGTTTCAAACAAAAGTCCAGGATGATTCATGGTTGTGGAATTTTAGATTTGTACATCTGAATTTTGGTGGGTGGAATCTATTGCACACAAAGAATATGGTGAAATGATTTCCATTGATCAACAAACCAGAGAGAGTTTGCGAAGGCTTCATTTTTGGCAAGCAGCATAGAAAAGTGTTTCCATCCTAGAATTCATATAGAACACACACACACTACTTGAGAAATTGCACTCTAATATTTGTGTCCCTATGCAGACATCATCCATGGGTGGATGCAATTATCTCCTTACTTTTATTGATGACTTCATAAGAAAAACATCGGTATATTTTATAAAACATAAATCTGATGCATTTAGTTGTTTTCAGTAGTTCAAAGAACTCGTGGAGAATCAGAGTGGTCACAACATCAAAATCCTAAGGACAAACAAAGGAGGTGAACATGTTTCAAGTAAATTTCTAAATTTATGCAAAAACCATGGCATACAAAATTAATTCACTACATGGTAAAGACCTCAACAAAATGGTGCTGCAGAGAGAAATAAAAAACAATTATGGAAATGGCGCAAAACATGATGGAAACCAAGCATTTTTAAAATGAATATTGGGCAGAAGCAGTCACAACTATTGTATATATTATGACCCGGTGTCCAGCAAAGAGCATAAAGAACAAGGTTCCTCAAGCAGCATGGATAGGTATGAATCTCGGTGTTTCACACTTAAAGTTTTTGGTTGTGTTGCATATGCTCATGTTCCATATGAGCTGAAAAAAGAAACTAGACAAGAACGGATAGAAATGTCTTTTTTGGATACTCTAAAGATACAAAAGAATACAATTTGTATGATCTTGTAGCAAGAAAAGTAATCATAGGTCATGACGTTCAATTCATCGAGAATGAATCATGGGATCGAACCATCGAGAAGAAATTAAAGATTGTGTCAAATTTCAAGCATGATTACATGAAATAGGAAGTGGTTCAAATACTACATGTAAGTCAACCAGTCGCAACACTGTTGACTCCCATGACCCTATGACATAGTTCAGCAAAAGAAACATCGACACAAGTCAAAAATCAACCTACGTCGATATGTACACCAAGAGGAAATCAGACTCCATCAAGAAGTTCGTCGACGTCGACCTTGACAAATCCGGTAAAGACAAGAAACTTGCATAAAATATATGAAGCTGGCACACCAAATTCATTCTGTCTCTTTGCATTATTTTCTCAAATAGATGATCCACTAACATTTGAGGAATAAGTTGAAAATAAAGTATGGCCACAAGCCATCGATGAAGAAATGGAATGCATTGAGAAGAATCAAACATGGGAGCTGGTAGCTGTACCAAAGGATAAAGATGTAATCACCGTCAAATGGATTTACAAGACCAAGCAAGATGTTGATGGGAATGTGCAGAAGCACAAGAAAAGAATGGTCGCAAGAGGGTTCACACAGCGGCCCCGTATAGATTTCAATGAAACCTTTGCAGCAGTTGCACGCATGGATACAATCAGAACTGTTTAGGCCATTGCTGCAGAAAACAAATGGCCTGTTTATCAAATGGATGTTAAATCGGTAATTTTGAATGGATAACTAGATGAAGAAGTATATGTGGAGCAAGCACAAGGCTATGAAGTTCCAAGACAAGAGCACAAATTTCATAGGCTTAAAAAGGAACTTTACGTTTTGAAGCAAGCTCTGAGAGCTTGGTACAATTGCATAGATTCCTATCTCACTGAAAATGGATTTCGAAAAAGTGAAAGTGAACCGACGTTGTACACCAAATTTAATGAGCAAGGTAACATGTTGATTTTCTTCCTGTATGTATATGATTTAATATTTACTGGTGATTTTGCTATAAAAGAATTTAGAATAGCCATGGAAAGTGAATTTGAAATTACTAGTTTGGGGATCATGAAGTTTTTTCTGGGCATTGAAGTTCAACAGTCTGAAAGCGGTATTTTTATATCACATTCAAAGTATGCAAGTGCAGTTTTAAAAATATTCAGCATGTCTAATTGCAAGAGAGAACCAACACAAGTAATAACAGGTTTAAAATTGAGAAAAGATGATGATGGATCGACTATAGATCCTACATTGTTTAAAAGGCTTGTTGGAAGCCTTATCTATTTAACAACAACAAGACTAGACATCGTGTATGCACTAAATCGGATCTCAAGATTCATGGAGTCACCAAAAGACTCTCATTCGCAAGAAAGTAAAAGAATTTTGAGGTATGTAATTAGCACAAAGGACCTTGGCATAATTTATTCAACCTCAAAAAATTTCAAACTCGTTGAATACACTAATAGTGATAATGAAGTAAGCACAAATGATAGAAAAATCACATATGGATACACATTTCATTTTGGTACATGTGTTGTGTCGTGGGATTCGAAGAAACAATCCATAGTAACTCTGTCTTCAATAGAACCAGCATGTCAAGTTTTTTAGATGCAGAGAATTTTAAAAGACATGTTATAGAACGAGCAAGAACCAACAACTATTTTCTACAACAAATATTTTCTACGACAACAATTTAGCCATTGCATTATCAAAGAATCATGTTTTTCACATAAGAACCAAGCACATCGACACAAGGTATCATTTCATAAGAAAATTGGTTAACCAAAAAGAAATTTGTTTAGAATTTTATAGGTTTGAAGATCCAAACATCTTTACAAAACAATTGGAAATGGATGTGCTCCATTATTTGTGCAGTTATTTAGGAATGACAAGTTTTGCACACTAAATTGTGTCATAAACAGAGCAAGTTTCAGCTTTGAAACATTTTGTAATATTTTGTTTTAAAATATCCATCTGCTCATAATTAAGGGGGAGTGCTGGAAATATTAATTAATCACAGATCCGTATTTGGTTTGAACCAACTCTGTTAGAGTATTTCACAGTTTATATTTTTTCATACAGTTTGGAAGGATGAAGAGTTCATGTCTCTCATATATAAGCGAGTCGAATTAAATTTCTGAATCTTAATGTGAGTCGGTAGAAGTTTTTTATAAGAAGAAGTATATTGTAATTAGGTATAGAGATAGAGATAGAATGATAGAAATACAAAGAGGGGAAGAGAAGAAGAGTCCAAGTGTGTGAAGATGAAGAAGGAAAAACTCTTAAGAGTTTGAAGCTCAAGCTTCTATGTTATGTAAAAGTGTTGAGAGTCAAAGCTCGGTAAAATGTGAAACAGCCTTGTAACTTTTCAAGTTTCAATTTACGACTATAGTTCTTTTTTATTCCGCCACAAGATATATATATTCATATTTTAATGCAAGTTTTATTTAGCCGCACATCTTCTCCAGAGTGAATGTTGTTTACATTTACCGTCTCGTGAAAGACACAAAGAATCCATAATTATTAGACGGCTTAAAAGTTCTAGTTTTTATCCGAAGAGTGTTTGGTTATATGACATTACGAGTGAGTAGAAATATATTTGTGTTGATGAAAAGTATATCGTAAGTCTTTTGACTAAGAAATACCCTCTTATAAATTTCGACCAAAGGATGTTCCTTCAAGAATAATTTGGTAGCACGGGTAATTGCATGGAAATTAGTTTTGGTCGTAAGACTTTTTATTAGAAAAAAAAGGGAAATAAATTTTATGACTTTTTGTTAAAGAAAAAAGGTAAAGAAATTTTATGATCTACTGTCCACACAACCATCTTTCCCCATAACTACAAGTGATAAACATTGAGCCTAATATAATAACTTATAGGAAATATTGAGTGCCACTTACGAAGGAAAAGAAACAGGTGAATTATGACAATCAAAGGATAAAACTTTATTAATTTAGCTACAGTAAAATATGAGAAGTTATAAATGGAGGTGAATCTTATGCTTGGGCCACTTAATATTTATTGTACACCATTTGAGGCATTCATAAATAGAAATAAAATATATTGTTCTACTCATGTGGATCTTACATGAAGTTTAATTGTATTCAACATCATACAATTGGGTTGTAAGGACTAACTTACATTCAGTGAAATCTAGACAAGGGGGGGAATTGGGAAGAAACTAAAGAAGAGGTAAGCATTAGTGCTTTAGAAGGTATTAAAATATATTTGTTCAGTTTAAATGTATATGGATCTTAAAATGGAGATGAGGATATCATAATTTGGTTTCATATAATGGCGAAGTTGAATGCACTGAACCGAAAGGAGCTCACAAATAATTGATAAACTACTTCCTCTTTATGCAGGGAATTATATATGAATAGTACCACCTAATTGTATCCTTCTATATTCCAAATCACTTGACATTATTTGCGATTGAACACAATTGGGAGTTTATGTAGTTGGATATGTATGTAGTGTGCATTAAAATTTTAAAAAGATGCAACCATGATAATGATATAAAAATATTTTTTCTTTCTTATAATCATAAAATTATATTTTATAAAGACTAAGGTATCCTCTTTATGCAGGGAATTATATACCAATAGTACCATCTAGATGTATCCTTGGATATTCCAGATCACTTGATGTTATTTGTGATTGAACACGATTGCAAGTTTATGTAGTTGGATATGTATGTAGTGTGCATTAAATTTTTAAAAAGATGCAACCATGATAATGATATAAATATAATTTTTCCTTCTCATAATCATAAAATTATATTTTATAAGGAAGAAGGTTGGCAAAATTCTGGACACCCAATTTAATAAAATGAAAATCAAATACTTGTCATATTGTGGCAGATCATGCTTTTATGCTTTAACATTTTTCATCTGAAGCCGAACCTAACAACCTTATTCAGGTGTTACCATCACCATCAAATCATAGAAAGCAATGGCTTCCTTTTCCACACTTCTCTGTGGTGTTTTTAGTCTAATATTTCTCCCACTGACAACCACTGAACCACAACTTCGTGGTGAACAGTCATGATATCCTTTGATTTCCATCATATGGAATTTAAGTGGTACTCAACTTCAGTTCATAGAGAAATAAGAAGAAGGGTAAATGGACAGAACATGCATTTTAGTAAAGTAAATATGTTATGTATGTGAAAGTATATAAAAGGGAAAATAAGTTATAATGGAAAGAAGTGTAAATGGAAAGAACATGCATATCATTGAAGTGCTTCAAATATGTTATGTATGTGAAAGTATATGAAAAGGAAAATGAGTTGCAATGAAAGAATTGAAAGATGTGGTGTAATGTTTTAAGTTTCAATATTTAATATACATTTAAATTTAGTTGAATAATATACACTTTATATATACTTTTTAATATAAAGGTAGTTAAGAATAGGGGTTGTTGACCTGAGGAATGGATAGGCAATTCTTATAAAGTTGAATATCAAAAACTAATTTTTAGTGAAAAAAAAATTATGTATAGTATTTTGTATTTTTATTTTTTTAATCATGTATATTGTTGTTTCTAAATTGAGTGAATTATAATTGATAATAAAATAATATTGCACATAGCAACTTGAATATTATTAAAGTCAAAATTATTATTTATCTTCTATATAGATATAAGATATAAAAATGTAAATTTTTTATAAATATTTTTTTTTTTCATGCAGTAGTGAATCAATTGAAAACTTAATATATATGTGTGTGGGGATGGATTGAGTTTCTTTTATGGCAGTGTGATTGATCTTTCCAACTAATACACAATATGTTTTTTTTACAACCCCCAATAATTGCGATACATGTTCATTTTCTACTGTTTTTTTCTTTTTAAATATATAGTAAACTTTTTATTTATTTTTATTGGATTTAATTAGCTTTTTTAAATGAATGGATTCTAGATTAAAAAACAATGTGATAATATCTTTAAATATAAAAAATAACTTATAAATAAATATATTACCAAACAAATATTATAATCAAAAGTCATTAAAACAGTAAAGAAAATTTCAATTAAAAAGTAGTTAATTTAACTATACACTATTTTTATTAGTTTAGATAAAATCCATATTTCTCTCAAATTACTCATTTTACAATAACACATTTTATAATAGAAATACTGATTGTAATAGAAAAAATAATAAAATATGTATAATAAATAAACTATTTTTAAATCTTTGCCTCTTATTTTTCTTACTCATATTCATTATAACATGAAAAGAAACAATTTAGACATTTAACTTAAACCTCAAATCTAAAAACCTTTGGATTCTCATTTCCTCTTCATTATGGAAGTGATTGCTTATAAATCAAGCTAGTTATACCCAGATCCGATATCCAAATATTATTAACCATTTGAGAAAACTCATTAACCTAAAAACAAGTTATTAAATCATTATTAAGCTTAAAACAAGTTATTAAATCATTAAATCATTATTATAGACAATTTAGAAAAACTCATTGACCTATTTTGGAAAGGCAAAAGGCATGGTAGTTTTACAAATTAATAATCTCATAAGTCGCACTCTCATGCGTCGAATCAACCAACTATGATTTAGAAATATGATGACAACTGAACCTTTTTAAGATCTATGTCCAAATTAAGAAGCCTGACTTAATATATATTCAAAAGTAAACCTCTCATACAGAAGTATATATTCAAATTCAGAAAGCTGACTTAATATATATTACAAGTATTATTGTCATTCACCATCCCTCCTAATCGTCTTCCCTTAATTTTGATTTGCGGTTCACATCAGGATGGAGAGGAAATAACTCCAATTCGTCATCGTATCCAACTCTTCCGGCCTCTGAACCTATGTTAACATCACCTCCAAGAGGGATGCGTCTACCTTCTGTAAAATGACGCAGCGATCCATCACTTATAACTCCATTATTTCGCAAGTCGTTTCTGTTACTGACGTCACCAGGGGCTTCATATACTGTTTCATTTCCAGTTGATTCTGGTGAACTCGTTGGTGTCTGATCATAAGGTAAAATACAATATAAATTAGTAAGTCAACAACATATTTGAAATTTAGTTCTTGTAGGTGTTCTTAAAACATGCTAGAGATTTCTGTGTTGAGGGTAAATTTACATGTGGTGAAAATGGCGCGCTAGACATTGCTGGTTCATCAATCCTGCTAGATGCTGTAATTGGACAAAGCTAGAAAATCAGAAACAAATATAGAAACTGTTAAGATTATTCTAAAGCAACTTGAAACAAATTTTATTTACCAGTCATTAAGGATGAGCAGATTGTTCCCGGAGATCTTTCTGCAATATCCTTTTGATTGATTGTGTACTCCCCCCTCGAATTCGTTTGCATCTTCTGCTTCTTGACAGTGCGAGTATCGTGACATACAGCTTCATTCTCAGCCAATTGAGAATTAGGTCTTACTAACAAATTAACTGGCAATACTGTGTCCTTTGGGATGCTAGATGCAGATTGCGGCGAATTTGCGAGTTCCTAATAGTTAGGTCAAATAGAAACATTTAATATCTGAAGTTTATTGTAAAAAAACATTGTAACAATAGAAACGGAAAATCTATGAAAACAATTTTCGTAGCTGGTATTTTATTCTTCTAACTGCGGCTGAAATAGGTCTATAGTGATACTAATCCAATCATTAAAATGAATCTATCTAATAAACCTATCTAGAATGTTATTACTAATAAAATTATTCTTACCTGTATCGGAAACTCTGCCAATCCCAATCGCAGCTCCGATCCCGTTTAGGGTCCCAAGATAGAGGCTGAAGAAACCACGGTACAAAATAAAATATCATTCTGAAAGCCGTTAAGAAAATTCAGTATTTAAGCAAAGCAAATTATATCTTACCATCGCCTGTCGGGGTCTGATTGCTTCCAGCATTTACGTTTTGCTGGGGAGACAATCCCTGCATCAACTCCCGTTGTTCTTTTCGCTTCCTACGTGAGTGTGAATTTTGAAACCAATAAGAAATATTCCTTGCCTGTACATCTCCATGAGATTTCAGCATATTGGTAATTTCATTTGCTCGTTGACGACTAGGGTTTCGTTCTCCCTGATTGTAGAGCTGTTCCAAAATCTCTTTCTGTCTTTCTGTGGGTTTCCAACGATTGGATCTAATTACTTGGTTTCCTTCCATGGAAACTCTTGGATCCGGGGATTCTACAGAACTTAAACCAGAATCTTGGTTATGTGGCGAGTTTAGATTTGTAACCTGTAGATGGGGAGGTTGAAAGGAACGAAATGTCGGTCTCCAACGATTGGATCTAATTTCTTGGTTTCCTTCCATGGAAACTATTGGATCCGGGGATTCTACAGAACTTAAACCAGAATTTTGGTTATGTGGCGAGCTTAGATTTGCAACCTGTAGATGGGGAGGTTGAACCGAACGAAATCCACGAAACATGGTTCCTGTAATTTCAAAATCCCTCATTCAAACAGATAAATAGATTGGAAAAACCCTAATCAAACTGAAGTCCTAGCTTCCCCGAATTAACAGACAAGAAAAAAGTGTACTAGCTGAACCCTGAGTTCACCCAAATGAACAGATTGCAGGCTGCACTAACTGAATCCTGAGTTCAGCGAAATGAACAGATTACAAAACCCTAAAGCCCGAGTTCACAGAAATGAACAGATTACAAAAAACTGAAGCCCGAGTTCAGCGAAATGAACAGATTACGAACTCCTAAAGCCCGAGTTCACCAAAATGAACAGATTACAAAACCCTAGAGCCCGAGTTCACCAAAATGAACATATTATAAAACCCTAAGGCCGATGAGGAAATA
>LPNX011230054.1:98614-124395 GCA_001517045.1 Pseudotsuga menziesii
GACAAAACATATCATAAATTGCATAAAACAAGTATGTATATGTTTATTTCGTGTTCATTATTACAAAGTCAATGTTGCTTTTATGTTTCCATAATATTTCATCCATGTTCTTAGATCCATTTCTTTTCATCTGCATTTTTTATATGACCCATGTCTTATGTTTTATGTTTTTTCTTTGAAAATGAATTACTTAGACTCTTTTGAATAGCGTTCCTTGTGGTTTTTGTATTGACAAATGATAATAATTTATGGCCATTATAACTTGACAATGCTGACAAATTGATGATGGTGTCAAGCGACTATAGATATGAATTTTTCTCATTACTGTAGGGTTAATATTCATTACTGTAGGGTTAATATGACTGTTAAGATCTAAGGGACATCTTATCCTTAATTCTGGAATTGTAAAAACTTAATAGGAACTATACCTATGTTCATGTTTTGTTTCTATTCTCGTATGATTTTTATTTGCGATGAGGTTTATTGTCGTTCTTTTATATATTGATTTGTTTGTGTATTGATGTCTTTTATTTGGTTTAATGATGTTCTGGTATTGCATAAATATATTGGATACTTATTACACTACTTATTCTTTATTTACTAAATGACGAGGCTCACTTACATCTGTATCCAAAGCGGAGGAGTGTCTAGATTTTTCCTAACGACTCACTGAGAAAGGTAAGGAAATCCTACGTTTTGAGCTTTCTTAGTTCTCACGAACTAATGCATCATGTATCCATGGTTATTGTAGGTGTTTTATCGCTATCCTATGTTGTATGTGTGTAAAAAAAAGGGGACAATACCTAGCACCTAGAAGAAAATTTCTAAACCCTAAACACTAAGGGGTTGACACATTGTGTAAAACACAAGAAAAAAATATATAGTGAAGGGGGTAAAATCT
This sequence comes from Pseudotsuga menziesii, assembly GCA_001517045.1. Lineage (NCBI taxonomy): Eukaryota > Viridiplantae > Streptophyta > Pinopsida > Pinales > Pinaceae > Pseudotsuga > Pseudotsuga menziesii. Next base: position 99,516 of record LPNX011230054.1, read on the forward strand.
AAACTATGATGGATGATAGTTGTTGCATTAAACGGCCCATGTGAAGGTTGTGCGGCTTCTTCCACACTCGCTCCAACTTAAAACCCATGCTAGGGTTTCCGCGGTCATTCTTTTGCATAGTGAATGTTTGTTGGAGAAGGGAGTGAGATCAATTGCTAGGGATTCGTTGACAAAGGCATGGTTACAAAATTTCCTCGAATTGCTTGACAGGTATGCAAAATAGCTTTGTGGTTTAATTATTATTACACACTCGTCTTGGTATTTGTTTAAAGCATCCTTGTAATGCACCTCTCATTCTATTGCATATTTGATGATGCGTGGAATAACTTGCGACTGTGGCACGGAGAGGCTGTCAAGTTATTGGATGGTAATCCCATATGCAAGGGCCTTCAACCATTTGTTTGGTCATTTATGGGTTTTTGAGGGATTTGGGATATCTCTCTATAGTTTTGTAAAGGATTCCCATTTGGGATTCACTAGGGTTCGGAATAGAAATGAAGCTCAAGCTTAATTGTGGGTTTGGGGCTTTTATGGTTTATGGCCCATTTGGGCATTTGTAAATTGATAAGGAGTGTGGTGACTTTCCTGTTTAAATAAAACCTTATGTTGGAAATTTTATAGTGGTTTTACGATTCTAGTTTCCATCCTCTTCGTTCTTTTTATTTATGAAATCGTACTTCAAGGTTTAAATCCTATGCATACTTTTAATGGTGATAGTGATACCTTAATGGGTGCTCTATTATATGTTTTTAGACTTTGTGTTGAAATCATGGCTTTGTGTTTTTAATCATATCTCTATGTGTACAAGAGAGTATCTAGAAATTTTGGGTTTATTTAATTAGTTTATTTTGGCACATCGTTGCTGAGAACACTATATTTAATTCTAATATGATTGTTATGAGATATCAGTGCCATTTCTAGCAATGACACTAAGATAATGTTGTTGATAATTATTACCTAAATGTGAATATAATTTGGTTTTATGCCCCCATTGTATTCTATGAAACCTTTAGTGTTAATGGATTTTGCTTCTGTTAATTCATGTTAGTTTTTTTCAATTTTGTGTTTTGCTTATGTATAGCAACCAAGGGAAAATCCCTAGCTTCGTTCTCCATTTAATTTGTAATTTGATTTGTTAATGGTTATAATGCCAACATTGTAAGCTTGGCCCTTATTTCTATAGGGGATGATAACATGATCCTAGGGATTTCGAATCTTGATTGATTTGGTTTCATTATTTTAGTTTTCTTTTCCTATAAGGTTTAAAATGCTCCGAGCAAGAGCTTATGTGATTCGATGTTGGATTTATTGTTTTTTATTTCATTTAAATATTTTAAACGATTGTAGTCAATGTTTATGAGACTCGATGGTTAAATTAGGTATGGCGTAACTATATTTTAGTCAACTCTTAAGAAGATTTGATAGTGGTTGAAAAGGGTGGCATTATACTCTAACTATATTTAATTTATGGTATATGTTTAATATGTTCCCTTTCAAGAAACGTTAACAGGATTTCAACCTTCATTAGAGGAATGGTGGTTATGTAGTGATTTTTTTTATTTTGTTGTAGCGTAGATAGTTTATATATATATCTCAATGCTGGAAAATAGTAATATGCCAGTGTTTATTAGTTTGGCCTATCCTTTTTATAGGATGAATGAAGATTTGTTCTTTGTGGAATTCGATAGTTAATGGATATTGTGGATGACTGTATAATTTTATTTAATTCATTTTAATGCTTTTAAGCAGTGAATGCTGCTCCTATTTTATTGTGGTTTTGGAAACCAAGGGATTTGATCCCAATTCCATGATTCAATATTATTGTTTGGACTATAAATTATTTATTTAGTTGTTAGTTTTGTTTATTGGATGGCCTGTCCATTGTTTATTTTGATTTAGTTATTTTAATATTTTAAGCAATGAATGCTGCACATATAGTAAATTAGTGGTGCTGGAACATTTGAAAATACATTGGATTTGGATTCCAAGGGACTATATCCCTAGTCTTTGACTCTGATTAATAGTTAGTATGTCCCTCCTTTATTTGTGAGTTTGTTTAATGGATAGTTTCTTTGATTATAGTTATTATTTATGTTATAGTTGTAAGCCCTTACAAATTATTTGTATTATTGTTGTAATGACCCTAAAATCCATAAATAAATACAAACTTATGTAGGCTAATAAAATTGTTAGATATTTAAGGACATCTTTATTTTTTCTTTGAAATAAAAACTTGTTTGAGGAACTAAGTGTAATTTTTGTTTGTTGTTTTGTAATGTTCCCAAAATTTGAAAATAAGAAAAGAATTTATTAGGCTAGTTAATTACTACATGAACTGGACATTATCTTAGCTTATGCGAAATGTGTCGTACTTGGTTCACTTAACTGAAATGTCGTAAGTTTTTCTTACCTTTTTCTAGATGTCTCCTCTTGTGGTTATTAGTGTAATTCTATGTTGTCGTTATGTTGCTTAACTCTAAGCTAGATGGTTATGTTTTTTATTGAATGCTTCTTACTGGGCATTTACATGTATGTGTGTACAATCATTTACTAATTTATTGGTCATAAAGTTTGATTACCATTTTATAAACAATCCTGACTTAATTAGTAGTGTCAAGGGGTGGAGTGGTAGGACTTGAATCCCTTATTGAAACACCTGGAGAGGTAACTAGTTTTACTTGTCACTACAGGGTTAAGTTAGTTCTTATTGAACTAATGCATTTCTTTCTTTGTTTTCTCTAGGTGCACTTGGTGACCAAAACCTGACTATAATAGGGAGACAAAGACATACTGCCTATGCTCAACTACCTCACAGCTTGGATGACAAACAAACCTACAGTCCTAACTTAGCAATTCTTATTATGATATTTAGTGTTGTTGTTTATGCAAGGCTAGGTTTAATTGTACCTATGTTTCCTATGTTTACACTGGTTACCATTTTTACTTATGGTCTTAAGACCTTGGTTTAGTTTGAGCCAACACTTAACATTTATATGGTTTATTTTGTATTGTATAAGGCTTATGATATTAAGCATGGACCCTATGTTGGTTAATCCTCTTGTATATACTTTTGGAGGAATATTGTAAGCCATTCATGACATATTACATATGTCATGAATTATGGCTTTATCCTAAGTCTACGATACCATTGTTGGGTTTAAGAAATGCATGGCTTTCAAATGTCACAACGCATTTTGGTGTTGCATAAACTATATACTTGTGTTTTTGAAATCGCGTAATGGAGGACAAGGAGGGGGAGTTAATGTGCCTTGGGAAACGGGGGTCTCAAGCCCTAAGCATGGACTATCATGGAGGTATGATTAATTTTCATTTTCATTGGGTGAAATCTATTTGTCTTTCTAGTCTATATCATGAGGTGAGGTTTTGGATTTTCACTGCGCTTGAAAGGTATGTCCTTCGTGGGTCTCCCAAGTGGTCGATGCATTACCCTTCACGGGTAATCCCTATTACAAAAAAAGTTTAAACTCGTTTCTCTGTGTGTGGGTGTTTTGACAAAGCATGAAGCGCATTGTTTGGATGAATGTGTGGTTTGGGTTTTAAGGTGTAATATCTCGAATTTTGGACCTAACACATATAGGCATGAGCATATTAATTATGATGTTGTCTTGATATTTTATTTTGATATATCGGGTTCAATACCCCACTGCATATGAACATGATTTTTTGTTTTATATATTGGGCATAAGCCAATTGTTGATGATATATGTATGCTTGTTTGTGTTGGGCATGGACCCTAAAGCACATGATTGATGAGATGTTTTTGTTAAGCAAGGAACTTTGGAGCACATAGGTAATTAATGTTTTGTGTTGAGCGAGGAGCTCTCGAGCACATGGGTAATTAATGTTTTGTGCTCAACGACGAGATCTAGAGCACATGGGTAATTAATGTTTTGTGTTGAGTGAGGATCTCTTTAGCACATGGGTAATTAATGTTTTGTGTTGAGCAAGGACCTCTAGTGAACATGAGTAGTTACATTTTTGTTGAGCAAGAAGATATAGAACACATGAAAAGATAAGATTTGGAAGTGTTGGGCATAAGCCCTAGATCCTTCCTTGTTGATGTTGAGCATAAGCTCTGGAGGATCGGATCCTTGTCCATTGTATCCCTAGGTGTATAGTACACGTACATCCTAGCATTAGTGTTGAGCGAAGAGCTCTAGAATTGCACTAAGTTTGTAACTCCCTATTAAAGCATTGAGTATGGGATCTGGTAAGTGCTAAGGGTTACTGAAAAGAATTTAATAACTTTCAAGTGAAAACGAATCAAGAAAAATATTTATCTCATCAAACTTATTTATAAGTGATTAAATGAAATTTTAAAGTTTTTGTATTCTCATCAAGTACTAAAGAACTACCATGTTATACGAGGGAAATCCAACATGAAAGTATGTTTAGAGTTTCCTAGCCTAGTATACATAACCATCTACCTATTTGAACTTAATGAAGAAGTGTCATTAACTCTAAGGATCATGGTATATGATGCCCAAAGAGAAATGTTAACAAATGTTATATTATTATGTATTTTATACATGGTATGTATAAGAATAAATATTGTAAAAATTTTAATGATGAAAGAAAGAAAGAAAAGCTCCATCCATTATTATTTATTATTTAAAGATAATAAATAGTCCAATAAATGCAAAAGTCTAAATTGGGAACTAGTTCAAAGTTCCTAAGTTAAAGTATTAAAAATTGCCTAAATTAATTGAAAATGGTTAAATCAAGAAACCAAGGTTTCTTGATTTAACTGTCCCTTTGATTGAAAAGTCTGTCTATAAATTCTCAAGCCAAGGAAAGGCTTGGGGTTCTGATGTCACATGCCCCAATTTTGCAAAAAACAATATTATATTATTTGATTTTATTTGAGGACAATATGTTAAATTTTATGCTAAGTTGTAATTGATGACTTAGCAGGGTCAAGGATATTTAATGTAATTCTAAATATTTTAATTATAAATAAATAGAGGAAGAGACAATAGATTAGGAGAGCTATTAAAAGAGTGTTTACTGGTCAAATTAGTGGAGGAGACTGGGTGGAAAGCAAACAGACATGTGGCAGCATCCTCAAACCACATCCAACTATTGCAGGTGGCAACCTCCCTACATTTGGGGTCATGATCCCCCAAGAAAGTGGGATCAGAGCACATGTCTCAATTAATGACAACTGATGCAAAAGACCTAGGAAATATTTATAAAAATTCCCATTGAAGAGAGCTAAGGTTGCTCATTCTAGAGAAGTGATCATTCAAGTGAATGTACTTCAGAGAGATTCAATGGAAGGGAATCATGGAAAGAGTTTAAGGGGATAACTGCTGAGTGTAGGGTGTTTTAGTGAGTTGTTGGACCAGTCTACTCTTTGCATACTCCACTAGTTCTCAGCCGAGAAAACCAGGAACAGGCTCGGGGGTCCTAAGGAAGCATTGTTTGAGCGCTCTCCAGGAGTTTGGTAGGGAGGAACGACCTCCTAATGATGTTGTTGTCTATCCTAATCAGGTTCTACATTATTTGTTTTACTGTGTTAGATAGATAAATCTGAATCTGACTATTAAATGAATGTTAAATATTCAGTTTGTAAATTGTTAGAATGGAAAATAAATCTAGTCTATGTTTTTCCACACCTAGAAGGACGAGGCCGTACTCCAACATAGATAGAGTATTTATAGTAGATGAAAGAATATGTTAAGAGACTGAATAGAACAGATATTATTCTGCATTTTGTAGTTAGCAGTGTAACTTATTTTAGTATGTAGATATTTATTAAAAAGAATAATGATTTGTTTATCTATGTTTATTGTTTTAACAAGCTTATTTACTTAAATATATTGGAAAATAAATAGTAGTAATCTAGTACAAGTAGAAGGATTAAGATAATAAGAAAATATCTTAGCGGATAAGATGTTGTGCCTACAGATAGTAGCTTATTCTTTTTATTCAAGTTAAAATACTATGGAGGTTAAACTGTGTTATGATAGGTTATATTTTTCTATGTTTACTTAGTAACTAGTTGCAATGCAGTAGAAAAATCAATTTCAAGCTACATTGTGACATTCAGTTCAATAAAAAAATTAACCACTAATCATATAGTTTATTCTCTATTAATATCAACTAAACTAAGACTATCAATTACTATAAACCAAGTGGAGTTATATTAAAGTATTTAAATTATAAAGAACAAACTATGTTACAAACCTATGCTTATCTTTTCAAAGAACTCTTAGTAAATTCAACCTGTCAGTTTAAGTGCATAAAACAATGAGAATATAACTAACAACAAATATAGAAATACATATCTATCTGTCTAAAGAACTATTTTATATTTATCAAGCAGGTTTATACCTATAAAGGTAAGCGAGAGGGTCGAATCCCTAAACCAAATTTAATCTTTACAAATAAAACATTTAAGCTAGAATCCATTTATTTGGATTAGTATATTAATAAGCCATTAAACTACTATAGACTGCTTACAGTCCTTTTAAGGACAACTAAAAAGAAAATTGTACAGATACAACTTAAAATTATCACAACACACCTGTAATACTAAATAAAACAAATTTAACAAGTAGAAAACCCAATTTATAATAAATTGAAAGTTTTATTTAAACAAGGGTTTCATTCAGAAAAACCCTCGCACATATTTCCCAAGCAAATAAGTAAACATTACAAATTACACTATGATTGAGTTATGGTCTAAAATAAAAATAACAATATTATACACAAAATATAATAGACGGTAAAATTCTTTATTCACAGTCGGTTAGGGGAAACCCTAACTTACACAGAGTCACATTATACATTAGCATTGCAAAACAAGTTTGAGCTCGGAGAAGATCCTTTTAAAAACCAATGTATTTCATTGAAAGGTTGGAAGGCTAGAAACTGAAACTAATTACAACACCCAGCACAAGGCTGAGACTACCCCACGATGAAGCGAGGGTTTGTAAACAAAATAAAACCCAACAACATTTAAAAATAAAACCACATATCTAATGGTGAAACTCGACAAGCTTCCAAGCTCACGGTTTCACTTTTGACAACCCTATTAGAAGCAGGGAAAGGACCCAATCGTTGAACACAGGGCTTACCGGATTGGAGCCACGAGCCCTCGAAGACAGCCAGCACTATCTTCGTCATGGGTTGCAAGAACAGTCTCAAGTTCCTGCAAGATGAACACAATACAGAGAGTTAATTACAAAACTCTTTATTTATTATAAACCCTACTATAAAAATAATTTTACTATGAGTCATCTTTGCTGAAAATAAAACCAATTATTTACCTTAATAAAGAGTAATGAACAGTCTAGAAACAGGACTGTCACCAACTGCAAAATGTGCATACAAATCTCCAAACCCTACGATGTCGATGGAGCACAACCACAACAATAAAGTTTAGCTTCTCACTACAGTGACAGGCCACGAGGAAGGAAAGACGAAGCTAAGGATAGGATGCATGCCAAGTGCAACTACCAGTGAATTCTCACATGGTAAAACCCACAGCTACGAAGGCTAATATTAAGACTGAATGCAGGAGACTATAGCAACATTAACCCAAGACTCAGAGCAAGTTGTAATAGGAAGAACACTCACGACCGCCATGAAAACTTGCAGAGCAGCCCGAAGGCCAGTGTGAACTTTGGAGGGAAAATGATAAAAGGGTTTATGGTTTCAATGGTTTTATATCTCCAATACATGGGCAGGAGGTGACCACATGCCCTCGAATATTTCAAATGATGCAAGGGTCATTTCCAAATTTCACCTGCGGATCAATCATTCCAATTATTAAAACATTGATTTTTATCAAAACTATGCATGAACTACGAAGCATGTATATATATTATCACATTGATATTAATATAGAAGTTTATCATAATGTTTGATAGCTCTATTTTGGGTGTTGGGTAAAACAATAATATGTTAACTTTGACCTAGTGAAAGGTGGTAATCACCTAATTATTTGGTTAATCCCAAAATCAATCATGTTTAAAACCTTTCAAACTATAAGTAGGCTTATATACTTGCAAATCAATGTTAAGTATGCATGTGTTATAATCCTTATAAACCATCAACTCGAATGGTCATAAATTATAGAATTGAATAGCATAGTAAAAGAGTATAATCATGAATTCTTTTACAAAGTTCAACTTTGGTTTATACTTTCATAGACACTAGTTGCTTCTCAACTTGTCAATTGCTAGTAATTTAACATGATTGTTATGTTGGACAAGATAGTTTGTGATTGTTCAAGATGACCTGTACTTAGTATAGGGTAAAATTTTGATCATAGTAGAAATATCTACCATAATAGTCACTATAGGCATTAACTTAATGTAATAGAGGCATTATGGTAATAATAAAAATTACAATGGAACAACCTTGCTCGAGTCTATAATCATTGAACAACACTTATTGAATTAGACTTAGGAAGAAAGGAAAAATAGTATTCCATCTGAAATTATGCAGTATTTTTACAATAATCAAGCTTATAATATCAAGGAGTTTTATAGGCAGTAAATTTCCCTAAAGAATCTAAATAATGATCATTTTAGTACTTTTGTAATTAATAGGATAATGTATGTGGTTACATTATTACATGCAGTACATCGATAATGTAAGTAAAGAAGCTGATAACCTGTTAGTGAGCAACTGGTTTGTCCATATGAGTAATAGGTTGATATTTTTTGTAACTAGTAAGTTAAAAATAAAATCGAATCGTATATTATATTGAGAATCTTTGCTATCAGTATTGATAACAACTCTTCCATGAATAAAAACAAAGCACGAATAAGTATAATATTTGCAATTTAAGCATGTTAAAATAGAAATGAATATGCGACAAAGATTACGAGCTTAGAGTTCACAGTAAGTAGATTTGGTATCGTTAAGCTTTATAAAGAAAGACAATCATTTATTTGAACTTTGCTTATAAGAAAAACTAGAGAAAATAAACTACTTTACCTGATTGAAGTTTCTTGGAAATTATTAGCTTATTTTACTAGCATATTATTTTGCAAATAGAAACACTTCTTGATACTTTATGAATTTAAAACGTCTACTTATTCGATCGTACCTATAAACCTGTAAGAACCAACAATCTCTCTGCATTAGCATAAATGCTAATTAAGCCGAGGATTCAAAGTTAGATTCCACCTACTTGCCATAAAGTAGACTCATTAGTAAAACTGAAAGAAAATCGTATGTAAGTAAATCTTATTTATGTAACGAAAAAGAAGTTGCTTTAGTTAACATAATTTAAAAATGTGTAATACCAATCGTTATACTATTTCATTTTACACTAACCATTATCTATTAGTAAACCACATATTCAACATTTTATGTTATCTCAAAATTTTAAATTTTTGTGAAAATTTGGGGTTTCGACATCTGATCTATCATTAGGATGAGTCATTTTCTGCTTATTTTGCTCTCAAGTAAACTCTTGGAGAACATTTTTCTAGAAGGAAAAAGCAGAATTGATCCAGACCTAATAGACCAAATAGGAAACCCTACCTTAGGAGCTCTAAGCTACTTGCATGTTGGAGTCTAGCTCAGGGGGATCCGGAGTTAAACCAGGAATGATTACGGGTCATGGTTGGGTGGAACGTGGGAGTTCCCAAGTGATTTGGTCATACAAAATATAGGTCGTATCTGCCTTTGATTTGTTAATGCTGGTTATTTGAGTGTGCAAGTTCATCCATTAAACGAGCTTCAAGTTAAAATTATGAAGTCCTAGAATTCATATTCCATTTTCCTATAATAAATGTTGGCTATGTTAGGAAAATGATTACATTGCATTTCCTAACCCTATTTATTTGTTTCTCTATTTAAAATCTCCTAGGGTTTGCATTTTTAAATTATAACCCTAGGCTGTAAGTTATTTTCTATAGCATACTTATCCAGGGTTTATTCATCAGTTTGATTTTGCAAGTTTTATTCATTTATAAATATTTATCAAGGGTTCCACACCCTAGTTTTAATTTCTGTATTATTTTTACTATTGAAACGAGGTTAAGTACAAACTAGGTTTTATTTCGGATCTATTACTTATCTGCTCTTTTGACCTGTATACTCTACTGACATATTCCATTTGTCAGCAAATGCTTGTTTTATATTTAAATAGACTAGAGCATAAGTAAGAATTATATATATATATATATATAAGTATAATCTTACAATCTAGTGAACCTAATCTACTATCTACAACTAAACTAATATATGTATATAAATATATATATTAACATATATAAAACATAAATATAATTATTATACCTAATGCACAATTAATAACCATTTCATATTAAAATCCAAAATAAAAATGAGCAAGAGCTTTCAAGGTCTGTATATCTAAATACATGCCAACCACTAAATCCTTTCCATTAAAAATAACCTCATCATAAGAAATAAACAAGGTAAGCATCATGACCATTCATTGGTCTAAATTCAAGGTCCATTTTCTAATTAAAATCCACAGTCCTAATATATAAATCTACATAATCAAAACATATGCCCTAAATATCGAATAGCCCCATCTATAATCGAATCACAGCCATAGTATAACAAATAACCACAATAATCTCATAATCATTAAATAAAGAACTCAGTGTTTGCATTAAGGTTGCAGGAATGAATCATGTGGACTATCATGTTATTTTCTTACATAACCACGATGCCCTTATATTAAAACCTACAACAAATAATAATACATAGGAAATATTATATAAACATCCAGCAGAGTGCAGGAATCGAATTATGTGGGCACCTAAGCCCCAAATTGTGAACTACTCATAAAAATACAACTCATTACATCCACAACGACCAGGATTTGAATCCTGTTGAGTCATTGTACATTAATCAAAGCCATGCTATACACATAGTGTATGCAGGCTACAATAATAATATCACTACGCTACGGCAAGGTCATGAGAGTCTCATCTCTACACCCTATGTTGTAAAAATGACTTTCGCCACATAAAATAAAGACAGAGTCCCTTAATATAAAACCCTATCTATAATGAAATATACAATGAGGGGTTTACATCCATGGTGTATTTATAAATCCACATTACATATTAAAAACCAAATCATGAATCCTAAACCTTCTACGTTGTTGCAGCTTCCATGGAAGGACGTTCATGCCATTCACGGCATGTCCCCGAGCCATTCGCTATCACTATCATTTACATTCATTTAACTATTAATAATAATGGAAGTAACAATACACAAACTCATCATCAAGACTAAACTCCATATGTAAACCCAAGGCTTAAATAATCACAACGCATTAATAAAAACACAGGATGGATTCATACATATAGTACTGTTTAATAACCATAGAAAAATAAAGTAAACACAATATATATTCAAAACTCAGTGGTTTGTCACCTTAATACAATTTACACAGACATACCAAGGGCTATGGCACCATTGCAAGCAATGGTGCAGCCCATGTCTTAAAGCCCCAATTCAAATTACGAATTACATAAAAAAACGCAGAGTCTGCTAAAGTCCCAAGGTTCCCCTTTCACTGTTAACAACACCCTCATTAGTTTACAAACACAAAACTTGTACAAAGGCCCGAAGGTGGATTGAAATCCCACAGTAAAACCCCATTAAGCACCGTGATAACCCATTCCTACCCACAATGCCGAGAGGTGACCTGCACAAGGTGTTTAACGGGATTACCGTGCACCTATGGAATCACACATGAACCAGTGGTAAAGCTCTGAACCATGAAGCTCAACTCTAACCCTGTCACATGTAACAACCAACAAAATGATTAGGATGAGAAGTATGCAACTGTTAAGCCACGAATCAAACATCAAACATTTCCATGAAACCAATGAAGCATACCTTCATTAACCACGGTGTCACCTCCGTCTTCTATGCAGATCCAATGCAAAATGACCAAGTCACTCGTGGAGCCAAGCCCTTAGATTGGGCTTCCCCAAACCCTGAGATGCATTAATGGTGCCAGCCTGGTTTCCAATATAAAACCAAAACCCACATCTCTATAGTTTACCATTGCATCATTAACATTGGGCACCATTCTATGCAAGGTGTTAAACCCCATCACATAAGTCAAAATCATATGTTACAACTCGATACCCCAAGCTTATATTACAAGGTATCATGTAAGGTATATTCCATGCAATGTGTGCACTATCCCAAAGCTAATCCCCATGCTTAAATAACATATGTATTATGTAAACCTTAGGCTCTAAGCCCTCAACCTTTGACTCTCATTTTCTTACTAATTAATAACCATGGCATATGAAATAAGCCATGGTAACCTCGTTATCCATAAGCCAATAATGGTCCTTTAACCAACGAATTGTGAACCTATCAAACACATAATAAAAGGTATGTCAATACTTTTATTAAAGAAAACATAAAAATGTAAATAGACTAAGAGATAAACACTGAATCTGAAATTACAAAATGAATAGAAGGTATCACATAGATAATTTATCTATGTTAAATAATTAATGAAGATAGTAATTACCTAGCTATAAATCTGAGTCTATAAGGAAGCGTAATAACAACAGTAGGTATGTTAATGATAAAAATTTCCAACTCTCTTTAAATCTCCCTCGCTAAGTATAATCTGCATGCAAAATAGAAGAGGTGCCTTAGTTCAAACCGAACTAAGTAAGCTTGGTAGACAAGTGAACACTTTACCTCTCAGACCATCATGGGAGAACTAGTCCTGCCACTCCAACCACTATAGTTCTTAAAACAAATTTAAGTTAGAACCGTATAAATAACAAGTAAGACTATGCAGAAATGAAGGGAGCATATAATTGAGTAATGACATATACACCATAATGTATAACTATAAGAATAAAGTAGCAAACAATATTTATGACATCGTCAGTAAAATACAATAATATTCACAACTGGAAGTAAGATGATAGAATGTAAGAACACCTTACGACCAAACAGTGGTACATCGATTGTACGCTATATTCCGCATGTTCGATAATGTTCCTCATAGGTAGTTTTTACTAGCCTAATAAAAAAAAATTATTTTCAAATTTTGGGGACATTACAAGTGGTATCAGAACCCAGTTTCAATACTAAAATACCTATGGGCGCACCAATCATTCACTGCAAAGAAAATAAAGTATGTTATTAAATTTGTTACAAATAGAAAATTTTCCTGTTATTTAAAATTTTTGAAATTTTAGGAAACTTTTACCGAATAGTTCAGTTTATGAATACCAAGGAAGATAACAGCCGATAAGGAAATATGAACACCCCCACCCCAGAAGCAGAATTGGTGGCAGACCTAAATTCTGATATTTTGAAGACTGTACAGAGTCTTCAAGTAGAATTGTAAAGTCTCAGAGAAGATAGTCTGAATGAAAGGAAAGACCAGCAAACTATAAATGAAGCATTACTGAGAAATATGACGGGAGGAAGCTTGCAGGGTAAACCTACTCAGTCCAAAAATAGTTCCAAAAGAGAACCTTACTATAAATGAGCCAGAAGCCCAAGAGAAGAATAAAAAGTGGAACGTACCCCTGAAGCACCGAAAGGAGATCATCATAGTCCTTCCAATGATGACTCTCTTTCTCCCCGAAGAAAGAAATGAAGAAAAAATGATACTCCTTAGGGGGGGTTTAGAAAAATAAGAGCTCCGACCTATGAAGGTGAAGTAAACACTAGGAAGAAGGATGAGGAATGGATGCTAGGTATGAGAAAATATTTCCATGTTCATAACTACTCAAGTGAGATGAAGGCTTGACTTGCCATCTATAACTTGAATGGCAAGGAAGCAAGGTGATGGAGAGATTTAGAACACACCAAGAAAGATGAGCTAAGAGAAAAATGCTGGGATAACTTCCAAAAACTCCTCCAAGAGAAATATATGTCAGAAATATTCTTTGACAGAAAAGTGAAAGAGTTTCACAAGCTACATATGGGATCCATGACTATGGATGCTTTTATTAATAGATTTCTAGATCTGTTACATTATGTACCATACATTAAGGATCAAAAGGTAAATATACAACAGTTTTTATAATGTATTCCTTCCAATTTTCGGGAAAGTATTGATTTTGAAATGCCAAAAAATTTGGATACCACACTACACAAAGCTAGGATCTATTATGAACATGGAAAACTATGGCAGGAGAACATGAACCAAAACTAAGACAAGTCTAAGAAATTTTTTGATAACCACAAACCTGGGTTTAACCCACAACCATACAGAAAGCATAATAACAACTTTCCAGCAAACAAGAACTTCAATAAATTTGATATGAAGCCTTATGTACCAGCTCCTAATGTTAACAAGCCAGTAGCAGGTGGAGCCAATGCTACCCTTCTATAGATCAAGTGCTGGAAATGCAATGGGCCTCATTATGCCTGATATTGTAAGAACAAGACCATTGGGGTCTTGCATAACTTATAATAAGAACCAATTGTTGAGGAAATAGCTAGAACACCATGGATTTATGCAGCATTAGATGGCCGACAGGAAGATCATCAAGCTACAATGGTTGAGATAGAAGGTAAGATCTTGAACACTTCTATTTCAATACTTATTGATCCTAGTGCTTGTTGGAGCTATGTTTCACCAAAAATTGTTGACGAATGCAAGCTAGGAAAGTAAAGCATGATAAAGCTTGGCAAGTGCAGTTAGCCACTAGTACGAAATGGAAAGTTTTGGAAATAGTTAAATAATGTGAGGTAAACCAAAATGGTTTTCCAACGAAAGTAAAACTGAACATCCTACCTTTAGGATCCTACGATATACTTATCAGCATGGATGAGTTGGAACAGCACCATGTCATGCTCAATTTCTTACACAAGTCAATTTTGTGTACTAATGGCCAAGGGAACCAAAGAAAGGTTCAAGGCATTCCAAATAAAGTTTTCGTAAGGAAAAAATATGCCTTACAAGCAAAGAAATGCATTAGGAAAGGCTGCAAGATGTTTGCAGTAAAAATTTGAGACATAGAGTCTCAAAGACAACAATGAACAGAATTTTTCCTTGTTATTGAATAATTCAAGGATGTTTTTCCCAATGAAATCCCAAGATTACCTCTGAAATGGGACCTAGAATTTTCCATCGAGTTGACCCCAGGATTAGCTCCGGTTTCCAAGGCCCCTTACCGCATGAGTGCGCTTGAGTTGGTGGAACTCAAACTATAGTTGTAGGAGTTGATAGAGAAAGGGTATATCTAACCCAGTGTGTCTCCTTGGTGAGAATCGATACTGTTCATAAAGAAGAAAGACGGTACGATGCATATGTGCATCTATTACCCTTATTTGAACAAAATGACTATCAAAAACCATTATACACTCCCTAGGATCGATGACTTGTTCGATCAGGTGGGAGGAGCCAGAATATTTTCAAATATTGACCTGTGATTTAGGTAGCATTAGGTACGGATTAACGACAAGGATATTCACAAAACCTCCTGTCATATGAGGTACGGGTGCTACGATTTTGTTGTGATTCCATTCGGGTTGACCAATTCACCCACAAACTTTATGTGTATGATGAGAAACATATTTAGTAAATATCTGGATAATTTTATCTTGGTATTTATAGACAACATACTGATTTATTCCAAGAATAAATAAGAACACGAAGAACATCTTCACATAGTACTACAAGTGTTAAGAGAACACCAGCTTTACACTAAGTTTAGTAAATGTGATTTTTACAAACAACAAATACAATACGTAAGTTACATTATCTCTGAGACAAGGATAGCTATGGACCCATAAAATATTAGAGCCATAAAGGATTGGCCTACCCTTACTAGCGTCACTGACATTAGGTCCTTTTTGGGATTAGCTTGATATTATCGAAAGTTCATTGAGAACTTCTCGAGAACCACTTGCCCCATGACCGCTTTGTAGAAGAAAGCAAATAAATTCTTATAGACTGGCAAGAGCAAAGAAATTTATCAAAATCTTAAGAAGATTTTGATGACCGCACTGATATTACAAATTGCAGATCCCGATGGGAATTTTATTGTTTGCATAGATGCAAGAAAGAAAGGATTAGGAGGATTCCTCCTACAAAAAAATTGCATGACCTGTTATGAATTGTGGAAGTTAAAAGAGCATGAGAAAAACTACCCTATGTACGATCTTGAGTTAGCGGCCATCATCCACGCTTTGAGGATGTGGAGGAACTACCTCTTGGGAAGGAAGTTCCTTCTGATGATAGACAATGTGAGTCTAAAATATTTATTCGATCAATCGGATATTAATGTAAGGCAAGCCCAGTGGTTGGCTTTCCTTAGTGAGTACTATTTCAAGCTAAAGCACATTAAGGGAAAAGAGAGAAACATTATCGATGCTTTGAGCCAATGGACTCATATGATATATGAGGTGATGTTGAGTCAAACCGATGTATATTTGCATGAGAGGATTAGAGAGGCCAACAAAGTTGACCCTTTTATGTGGAAATCCCCAAGAAAGTCCAAGAGAATAGGTTGTTTCAACAAAAAAAGGAATAAAAGGTAGATGAATCCATATTCCTACGGTCTAAGGATCGATTGTACATTCCACAAGGAGGGGACATTAAGTCCAGCATCCTCATGGAATTTCATTGGGCACCCTACTTAGGGAACCCAGGATATCAAAATATGATATCCACCATCAAGAGATACTTTTTATGGCCTAAATTAAAGGCCAACATTGCGATTTTTATCATGAAATGTCAGGAATGTCAGCTAGTTAAAGCTGAGCATCAGCATCCTTCGGGATTGTTGTAGTCGTTACCCATTCCAAAATGGAAGTGCGAGGTCATTAGTATGGATTTCATCATCGATTTACTGAAAATTAAGAAGCAAAATTATTCTATTTTTGTAGTCATCGATGTGGAAATTGAACCCAGGCGTTAGACCAATTACACTCACAACAATTGCTAATTACACATGCAAATTACTCACAAAAGGAGACTGAATATGGAGTTGAACACTAATCTGTATTGAATAAGTGTACAATATCCAACCCTATGAAGTCATAGGATGCCAAAATAAATAATTACATGAGAGATTCAAATGCATGAAGATTTCATTCGAATTTAGTCAAAAGCAGGCTTACTAAATCTAAGCAAATCCCCCATAGGTGCATAAAGCACATTCCAAATCTGTCTAGGAGCTCACGAATTGGAAAAAGAAATTAGGCAAGATAATAGGTGGTTGAATGACAACTCATACATTCTTTTCATAGGAGAAAATAGTGGAGGATGATGAGGACAAAAAACAAGTTAACTTCACCTAGTCAAACTTTCCCAATTGCCTTAAAACTCAGAAAAAGCAGGCAATAAAGCAGAAAATGCAAACATGTGCTAGGGAGGCCAGGAATAAAGCAGATTTGATTCCAAGATGTTTCCCAAGCACTCCATGACTCAAATTTAGCAATTTTTACCACTATGGATGTGTGGAGGACAACTTGCATAAGGTGGAATATGGAAACTAGGCAAATAAGACAAAAATTGGATTAATTAATGTCTAAGGTAGCTAACTATGGGTTGATTATTCTAACACCCCCCCTTAAGCCTGACTTATGAATAAAATATCAGAAAATTATAGGGCCTAGAAACAAGGCTTAGTCACCCTTTACATACTGCATGTCCATTTAACCAAGGAAAGAGACAAAAACCCAGTGGGAAAAATCCTCCCTTAAACATGGACTGTAAAACAAGATTTGGAAATCTTGTCATCAGTCATGCTTCACAGCATGATCAGCAATCCCCAGTAGTGATTTGATATTTCTGAATGTCTTCTCACAAAAAAATTTAGTGAAGATATCTACTACTTGTTCTGAAGATGAACAGAAGAGTAGGTGAATGGTGCCATCATGCACAAGCTGTCTGATGTAGTGCATATGGATCTCAATGTGTTTGGATCTCTACTTCTGAAATGGATCATTGCATATTTGAATGGTAATTTGATTATCACAGTAGATAGTAGTTGAGTATTCTGATTCGAAGCCACACTCTCCAACTAACCCCTGCAACCATAAACATTGAGTTGTTGCATTTACAACTCCTCTGTACTCTACTTCTGTAGATGAGAGTGCAATGGTACTCTATTTCTTGCTTGACCATATTATTGGCCCTTTTTCAAGCATGAACACATATCCTAAAGTTGACTTTCGATCTGTGTTGTCACCTTCCCAATCATTGTCAGTAAACCCAATCAAATCAAGATCAGATTTAGCTTTGTAGAAGATCCCATGAGTCCTTGTCCCCTGAACAAAGTTAAGGATCCTTTTGGCTAATCTCCAATGGATCTCATGAGGCTGATCCATGTATCTTGAAGCCACACTTACTACATAATAAAAATCAGGTCTAGTATGTGTAAGATACAACAAACATCTAATCAATTTCCTATACAGTGTATTGTTTACCATAGGTGAAGAATCAGCTTCTTCAAGCTTAACTCTTGAAAAGAAAGGATTCTTGCTAGGCTTGCAGTCCTTCATATTGAATTTGTTCAGAAAATACAAGGCCAACTTGGACTAATGTACTTTGATTCCTTCTTTGGTTTGAGCAATCTCGAGCCCCAAGAATTGGCTCAACAAGCCCAAATCTGTCATTGAGAAGGCATGGTTCATTGCATCCTTCAAGGAGGCAATTTCATCCTTTGAGCTTCCTATAATGAGAAGTTCATCAACATACAAAACAATGATCATTAATGAACCATGAATCAGCTTCAAATATACATTTGGATCTGATTTGCATCGAACAAAATTCAGTGATAGTAGAAAGCTATCAATCTTGGCATACCAAGCCCTGGGGGCTTGCTTAAGCCCATACAATGACTTCTTTAGCCTGCACACAAGAGATGGGTTAGTAGAAAATACTTGAGGCTGATGCATGTATATCTCTTTAGTGATATATTCATTCAAGAAAGCACACTTCACATCCATGTGGTGTACCTCCCACTGCTTTGAAGCTGCAATGGCTAAGGCTAGCCTGATGGAGTCCATCTTTGCCACTGGTGCAAAGGTCTCATTGTAGTCTATGTCATGTGCCTATGAGTAGCCCTTGGATACCAGTCTAGCCTTGTACTTCAGAGGTAAACCATCAGTAGAAAATTTGGTTTTGTACACCCACTTACACTAAACTAGCTTCCTCCTTGGGGGAAGATCAACCAACTCCCAAGTGTTGCTCTTCTGGAGTGAGCTGAACTCTTCTTCCATGGATGTTTTACATCTTGGATCTTTTGCTGCATCTTCATATGTTTGTGGATCCGATTCAATCATTAGATAGAATTTCTCTGCAAACATAGGATCTTTCATGCATAGAGCACTCTCAAACTGAGATCTAGTCCTCCTAGGATCATTAGGATTTCCAGCTAGTTCTCCAGTTACGTGAATGGTATTGGCTGCCCATTTTGGTCTTGTAGGACTTTTAGGATCTACAATAAAATAATAATTATCAGACATATGGGAATCAACATGTTCAACTATCTCTTCACTTACATTCAGAGGTTCTGGTGGTGAAGAGGATTCTCCAACTTCCACTGCTGCTAGGGGCTCTTCTTGAAACTGAACACACCTTTCAATGAAGGCTTTGTTTGTGATCAAATTGATAAGCTTGTACCCTTTTGAATCTTAAAAGTACCCAACAAATAGACACTCTTGGCTTTGGGGCTGCAAATCCTTTCTCTTTTCTGTTGGAATTCTAGCCCAAGCCCTTGAGCCAAAAATCTTGAAATGGGTCACATATAGATTGTGCCCACTCCATGCTTTGAAAGGAGTCATACCATCAAGATTTTTATGAGGCACCCTATTCTGTATATAGGCTGCACAGTTTATAGCTTCAGCCCAAAACTTTGGTGGCAAAGTCTTAGCCTCCATCATGCAGGTTGCCATCTCTTTTAGTGATCTGTAATTCCTCTCAGCAACACCATTCTATTGTGGTGTGTAAGGGATAGAATGCTGCATCTAAATACCTACATCTATATAATATTGAATAAACTCACACTTGACATACTCACCACCATTGTCATATCTGAGGACCTTGAGTTTCCTCCGAGACTGGTTTTCAACCAAAGCCTTAAAGACTTTGAAGAGGCCAAAAACTTCAGACTTGTGTTTCAGGAAGTAAACCCAGCAATACCTGGAAAATTCATCTATGAATTTCAATGCATATTTGTCCTGACTCATTGACATATGAGGAAATGGCCTAGAAACATCACTGTGGATCAACTCAAGAGGTGCAGAGGTTCTCTCATGACTAGCTTTCTCAAATTTATGCTCTGGGTGTTTTCCTAGGATGCAACCTTGACAGACTCCTTTGGAAAACTTAATCTTTGGTAACCCTATGAACATTTCTTTTTCACTAAGATCAGAAAGATACTTGTAATTTAGGTGGCCAAATCTTTCATGCCAAATATTTCTTGCCTCATTAGCATGAATCAAAAGAGCAGAGGGGTTTGAGTAGGGTAGGAAGTGTGAGAACATGTATACCTTCGAAGTGTGATTTGCAATTCCTTTTGCAATGACTTTACCACTTGAGATCTCTGTGATATTGACTTCATCAGGGGAGAATATGACCTTATTTGGAGACCCTGTGTGGGTCATCTGATACACTAATAAGAGGTTAGAGGCAAGACCTGGAACATATAACACATTGCTGAACTTACAATGGTCAAGATCAATCCTCCCTTTTCCCAAACTTTCAGTGAGAGAGTCATCTCCCAGTACTATTGGTGGACCTTTCAACATGTCAAGTGAGGTGAATGCCTCCTTGGTCGAAACCATATGTCTTGAAGCTCTAGAATCGATGATGAAACTAGGTGAGCTTGATGTGCCAGCAACCAATGCATGAACTCTCTCTCTGTCTTCTGAACTTGATCCTCCTTCCCTCTTCTTTGAGCTGTCTGGAAGGGAGATGCCCTTCTTCTCTAGGAGATGGGTCATCATGTCTATTTGCTTTTTCATGCAGGAGCTTTCAGAATGATTTCCCTTACTACAGTATGCGCACTTGCTCATTTCTCCTCTATTCTTCTTCTTCTTGGGGTTCTTCTTGGAACTTTGAGGCTCCTCCGGAGACTTGTTCTTGTCTCTCTTTTGCTCAGCTGGATTTTTAGCTTTCTTCTTGATTTTTGAATCCAACCTAAAATCTCCAACAACCAAAGCTTGGTCTTTTGATGGTTTGATGGTGCCCATCATCACCAATTTATATTGTTCTTGTGTGAGAGATTCCATGAAATCTGCAAGGCTAGGAATTTTTTAAGCTCGGGCTCTCAACTTTGTGGCATAGAAGGTCGAACCAAACACTGAATAGTTAGGGCCAAGCTTCGAGAGTATGAAAAATACCAGTTGATCATCCTTCTTTTCGATCCCACATTGTTTTAGCTACAAAACAAGTGCTTTGAACTTGGAAAAATAGAGTTGCAGGTATTCAAAGCTATTGGTACTTAGGGAGATCAATTCATTTTCAATTTGATGTCCCCTCATCTCATCTATCTTTCCAAAAAGATCAACAATATTCTCCCATACTTCATTCGGTGATTTCAATCCATCAAGATGGAAAAGGAGGTCTCTGGATATGCTCAGACACAGGAGACCATAGGCCTCATCCCTCCCGTTGTGCCATTTAATCTTCTCTGCATCTGCATTGGGCTCTACTTCTATTTTCATAGTCACTATGTAGATGCCTTTTGCTCTCAATAGTATCTCCATCTCTGCTTTCCATTCAAATAAGTTAAATGGAGTCAAGATGATCTTCTAAGATTGATCCATAGCTCAGAAATTGTCCTGTCAATCAGCAGAATGCTCCCAGTCAATGATGTCAAACCTACAAAACAAATTGGAAGGAAAGAAATCGATCTACAAAGGCTCTAATACCATGTGGAAATTGAACCCAAGTGTTAGAACAATTACAGTCACAACAATTGCCAATTACACATGCAAATTACTCACAAAAGGAGACTGAATATGGAGCTGAACACTAATCTATATTGAATAAGTGTACAATAGCCAAACCTGTGAATTCATAGGATTCCACAATAAATAATTACATGATAGATTCGAATGCATTAAAATTTCATTTGAATTTAGTCAAAAGAAGGCTTACTAAATCTAAGCAAATCCCCCGTAGGTGCATAAAGCACATTCCAAATCTTTCTAGGAGCTCACGAATTGGAAAAAACAATTAGGAAAGCTAATAGGTGGTGGAATGACAACTCATACATGCTTTTCATAGGATAAAAGAGTGGAGGGTGATGAGGACAAAAAACAAGTTAACTTCACCTGGTCAAACTTTCCCAATTGCCTTAAAACTCAGAAAAAGCAGGCAATAAAGTAGAAAAAGAAGACATGCGCTAGAGAGGCTAGGAATAAAGTAGATTTGATTCCAAGATGTTTCCCAAGTGCTTCATGACTCAAATTTAGCAAGTTTTACCACTATGGATGTGTGGAGGACAAATTGCATAAGGTGGAATATGGAAACTAGGCAAATAAGACAAAAATTGGATTAATTAATGTCTAAGGTAGCTAACTATGGGTTGATTATTCTAACAATCGATAAGTTGTTTAAAGAAGCACACTTTATTCTTGTGAATTCGACCTATAAGGTAGCAAACCATTAGAGCAAATTTCCACTCAAAATGTGTTACAAAACAAGTTTAAACTCATTCTTATGTGTGTGGGTGTTTTGATAGAGCGTGAAGCTCATTGTTTGAATGAATGTGTGGTCTCGATTTTAAGGGTTGCGACTGGAATGGTTTGTTTGTAAATGAAGTAAAGCATCCAAAGATGTGTTTATAGTTTTGGGGTTTTTGTTGGGTTTGGCGCCTTCAGGCCAAGACTGTGTTCATTCAACTCTGTAAATGAATACTCTCTTGATAATGTTTACCAAGGTTAATACTACAGACTATTCGATTTGTTAATGATGTTGGGTTTTGGGAAAATGGTGACAACATTCGCTACTTTGTGTGTATCGTGGTTATGATTCTTAGTTGGCAATGTTTTGAGTCTGTGTAAACTTGCATTTTTATTTTAAGTTCTTTATTTGGATATGTTAATAGTGTTGCTTGGCTTTTAGATCTGTGCCATCACTAGAAATGGCACTCTTGCCATTTAGCATAGTGACTGTGGTGATTATGGCTATTTGTAGTGTTTATTTCCTTACATGTGTATTTAATTGGAAATGGTCGTAACTGTGGGTTTTAATCTTTATGAAAAGGATTTCATGGCTAAGCTTACACTAATACATTTGGGCGGATTTTTCCATGAAATATTTCCATGTTTTGAGCATTCGTGGATTAATACTTCATTTGTTTTTTATCATGGTGGAAAAACCATGGCAATATCGATGTTTTTTAATTTTCAAAGAAATTTCATCTCTATATCAACGATATATGGCTATCTTTGCACACCCTCCAAACCAATTCCAGCTTTCAACGGCTCTTGTTTGTTTATGCGCGGTTCAACTCATGCATTTTCGTCCACATCTAACTAAGAAGATCTCTCTATTTGCATAACTGAGTAAACTTGTTCTAGGTGAGAAGTGAATTCCATCCCTCCCTCGATTCATATTCTTGGTTCATATTCAATCCAGCAAGCATGAAGCTAGCACTGAACGTCAAAGAAAAATATTGCTTCTATATTATGTATGATCATAGAGAGAAATCCTAAAATGGAAACCCTCAATAATAATAAAATAGATTTGATTTTTTTCCCCGGTTGTTGCATCTGTTTTTTTGGGTCTGGGTCTGACTGGCTATGTGTGGTATAATATTTTATGTATATGATAGAATCCACCTATACCTCTACCTTAGGCCATCCATGTGCCATTATATTTTGCATAGAGACGTTTATACTTGTTCATTTATGATGTGGCCATGGATAAATAGCAATTTCCATGAAACTGACTACCTCATTGCAGGCATATCTACTACTATATCCTAGTTATCTATATGATGTCAGCATAGATAATTTTACCTTTTATATTTCCAGTTTACAGCTCCTTTGCGGGAGCATGCCAAGCTGTATCACTGAGCACATTTGATATATTTGCGAAAAGGTTCTATGTGATTGATTGAGCACGGATTGAGCCCGAATTTCATTATCAACCATATCCAAAACTAGAGAGATCATTCATACTCTACAACAGTCATCTAGCCATAAATTCATAAAAGGTAAGCATTCATCCTTTTTGGGGGTATACAAACTTACATTGAGACTCAAAATAACAGTTCTATTCTTTGGTTCATGTACCTTACGAACGAATTTAACAACCCTGCAACTCCCTCCTTTTATTTAAATGAGAGTAATTGTAACAAGAGTGGCCAGTCAACAATGACTCTAGCTAATTCATTTTTTTTATAGACCCAATTCTCCACTAAGTTATTGGCCATTGATAGAGTGTTAATTACTTTCCACGGTAGAAGGAAAAATTTCATTTGGACCATTTGTTCCACCTAGTGTTCCAATGCCCAAACTATCAAGGTCTCCTTAAGAGTAAATCAAAGGCCATAGCACAACACTTGTTGGCATAAAAAAAAAATTCAGTCTGTTAGACACAATGCTCACTAAGACAGGGGGGGGGTTGAATTAGTGAAACAAGGCTTAAAATCAATTTCAACATTTTTTTCTACCAATATTATCATTCCCACAACCATATTTTTCATCAAGTTTTCTTGTATATTGTCATGTCACCATCTCCTTGTCATCTTTGCACCAACATCTTTGTCTTTCCCAAATCATCTTTAAATGACCACAGAATGGGTCATTTGACTCTCTAGATGTTCCATGATTTTCATGCTTTCTTGTCAATGTAATTATGCATGTCCTTAGTCATCTATGTCCTTCATGTCATCTTCCAATTACACCTTTCCATGTCATCATGCTTAGAGACATATTTGAATCTATGTTTGTT